>VZTL01075520.1:0-26240 GCA_013400535.1 Scopus umbretta
GCAAACAAGAGACTTACGTGCTGATTTTGTTTGAACGTTACAAGATCCAGATTTTCCCATAAATCTTCCATTATTGTATTTGCTGTTCGTATATGGAGTCACACATACAGAACCACTGGTATGAGGTTCTAAATTACGGCAAATAAAGTCAGTTGTGTTGACATTTTCTGTATCTTTAAGAAAAAATGAAAAATTAAATTAATTAATGAAATTAATTAAATTCTGTTAGGAGCACAGGAACTCTTACACTTCACCAGAGCTATCCGAAACCAGCCATATGCATTTCTAATTTAATTACCTTGTACCTGGTTGGTTTGTCTTGCTTACTAATGCTAAGAGAAGGCTCAGGAAAAGGAATAAATATATTACTCAATAAAAAAGGTAGAAAGTCAAGGTTTTGTTCTGTTTTGTTTTTTACTTTCTGAGTATGTCATTTAAATGGGTGTAATTAAAAACTAACATAAAGCACATTGATAAAGAGAAGCTGATACTTGCTTCTGTGTTCAGCTTGGGAAGGGGTTAGTCGGTGCCAAAAGTCACTCTGCACACTGGGCAAGTCTGTTCTGGCATGACGTAAGAGATGTGTGCTTTTGGTAGTGGCAAGCAGGACAGAAAGGAATTGCATGAGAAGCAACGTGAGTGAAGCTATTACCCACACTGCTGCTGGGGCTTTGGCAGCATACTATCTCAGTCTTCTACACTGGCCAAACCAGACCAGCCACAGAAACTGGTGCATGGGGCTGCCACCCTTTTGGGTAGTGCTCAAATTCAGGGCATGAAGAATGGGAGAGATTATTTGTACATGGGGAGCACATGAGCATGACAGCCTTTTGTTCCTGTGGCAATCCAGATTTACAAAACATTCAGTACGTGAACAGAAAGAATGAAATAACCCAGGACTAGATTAAACCTGACATAGATTTTCTGGAATCATGTATCAGGCTCTTCATTTTCAAAACATCGTTTTCCAGTCCTTGTTTTGAAGAGCTCACACCTGGAAAACATGATCCCAGTATAACAGATACAGACTTATCCATCTAAATGTAAGGTGGCCGAAAACATCATATCTGAAAGGAGTGGCCGTTTAGTAGAAGCCAACCACCCAGCTTTACCTATGTGAACACGTACATGCTAACTGCCACACTTAGGACTCCTGACTTCTATATACATCGTTGTTACTCAGAAGGCAGGTCCCTGTCTTCTCAGAGAATATATTAACCAGCTATAACAGCATTTTCTGAGACAGATCACCATGTTACAAACATGTCAGGCAACTTGTGATCTTGTCATAACTTATTCTTAATACAAAAAGCATGAGAACTGAAGGGTGACAGAGTTGTGTCCTGAAATGGTAAAACTGAATAACCACATGGTTCAACTGGAACAACCTGAAAGAAAGAAACTTAAATGTTCGTACCCAAAAAAACAAAAAAAAATCCTGCACAGTTTGAAGAGATACCAATATGGTTTGACAATGCATTATGCTTGGTGCTCTGTAAATATGAAAACATGTGATCAATTATCTAATAGTGAAAGGGCATATACTTACAGTTGTCAGGGCATTTCACAACATAGCCATGTATAGGACCCTTTGAAACATTGCTAGGTTTCTTCCAACTAACTGATACGTTTCTGGCTGCAGGAATTACTGTAAGGTTTTCTGGTGCTTCTGGAGCTGTTGTCAAAGAAAAATAATGGGGAGGGAAGGAAATGTTTGAATGAAAATGCAAATTATTCATCTTTTTACCTACTTTGATTAAATTAAATTTCATTGGATACTAAATCAAGATACCAGCAACATGTAATATTTCTCATAGTCTATTTCATCCAAAGAAATTATACATAAGTATAAACTGAGTATATGTAAAAGCATCATAGTAGAGCAATTTCATAAATTTAATTAATTCAGGACAAGGTATATACAGCAATATCAGCTATTACTGAAATTGTCCAACATTTCCAAATATTATACAGTTTTAATTTCCTTATAATTTTAACAAACTTTAAATGTTTGGCCTGAATTTTGATTTGCAGGTTAATTGATTTAGGTTGATTTCCTTTTTAATTTGGAGCAAAAAGCTAATCTAATTTCAAGGACAATGTTTCAGAAAAACATAGAATTTTATCTGGAGACATTCTTTGCAATTATTGTATCACATCTGTCTTCAAATCAAGAATTTAACACTTGTTTTTGACTAGACCTGCACTTTTTTTTTTTTTCCCTTCATTGAAACTTCCTTACATTTGGCCATGTTCTCACCCTCAAAAAAAAAAAAAATTACCACAATCTCTGACAGAAGTAAGAGTAAGGCATCAGACTGGAAGACTGAGACTGGGGCTGGAGAGGGAAAGGAAGACTATGACTGCAGTCAAAGAACAACCACAAGGGCAGGAGACAAGGTGGAAGGAGCTGGAGGAGAACCTGCGAGTGGCTGAGCATGCTGCTGAAAATATATATTCAATACAGATAGTAAGACTCATAGTAGGGTCTTCCAGAAATATGTGGAATGTAAAGCAAAAATAAGCGTTAGACTTACCACCATAATCTGTTGTTATGATGAAGGTTTGGTTGAAAACATCTTCAAACAATTGCGTGGTACCAGTGCAGTTGTACTCATGGTTGGGTAATAAATTGTTCAGCTCTTTACAAGTTTGATTGAATTCTGTAAAGACTGGAAGACCTGTAGACACAGAAAGAGTTCTATCAATATTTTCCACAACTCCAGAAGTACATGGTACCATTTTAACTGGGATTTTTCTCTACCATATTTATTCAATATAATTTGTAATAAACTATCATAATAGTCCAAACAGAAAGGTGTACAACCTAATCCAATTACTAGGTTTTAGGTTCTTTTATACTAACTTAGTTTGCATAGATCTTTACTTTTCATCAGTAAAGCTCATATGATTTGACTTTCTAAGAAAACATTTTTCCCACAGACATCAGAACATTTCATGGGAGTCTGGCAGAGCCCTGAAGTGGCTGCTTAGTTCATTAGCTCCCCGAAACATGAAATCTCCAGCCCTGGACATTCATCATGCATTTTTCTGGGACTCGTGAGGACATACAGCATCCATGTCTTCCCTACCACACTAGCTGCCTTTGAGCATGTGTCTCCTCAGGCTGCCTGGCTCCAGCAGCAGAGATCCTGGACTCTCACCATTCAGGAGCCTGCAGAGGCAGCTGTCTGGCTAGTCTGCAAGGGATCAATTCACAGCAGACACACAGATTGCAGGATTTCCAAACCCTTAGCTCCCCTTCAGACCATCAAGCAGGACCTCAAAATCTTCAGAAGTCTGCAATTTGTGAAGCTGGTAAACACAGGAAATGAGCTCTCTGGGTTTGAGCTTTCTCCAGATCTGCAGTGCGTGGGGATGGTAGTCCCCAAACTGGTGATCCCACAAATTCTGAACAGCCCTTCCCTCAAACTGGCAGAATCAATTTAAATCTGCCAGTCTCTCATCAAAAGACAACATCAACATTGCTTTTAAAAATAAATATATAAATAATCAACTTTTAAAATATCTTAGAAGTGTCTTACCTTCGCAGCTAACAGTCACATTAGCACAGGCAAATGACTTTTCCCAACATATCTGTGCAGATGTGTTGGTTTTATCCTCAACTTTGAACGAATTATTTCTGCTGTCTGAAAAGGATTAATATTACATGTCACTGTGACACTGGCTATATTGATTCTTTAAACAGCAATTCGTTCTTTAACGTTTGTTCACTTGTTCTGCAACATGAAGATACAATTGGCACAGTATAACATACAAAGAATTTAACAAGAAATGGAAAGTAAAAACTGAAAAAGCCTACGTGAGATAAAGACAATGCTGGTATTCAAATAATAAATGAAACTTTTAATCCAACAATCTCTTTAGTGAACAACACATCCAGCATAAATAGTAGTTTTCAAGTGCTGGCTGGTTTGCTATTGCTAACCATGCTGCATATGGCCAATATAGTTAAAATTACCTTTTTTTCGTTATAAAGGGAAAATTACATTTTTTTTTACATCCTACTTTAAGAAAATACTGAGAGGTTTTAAGGTGCAACTTCAAAATGCAAAACATCTTGCAAACCAAGCACAAAGTATGAAAACCTTCTGTCTGATTCTCTGAAAAGGACAAGAATAGACTAAGAAGTCCAGGAAAGCTGAATTACTGCATGTCAAAAAATAAAAAAAGCAGCAGAAGAAGAAACTATTAAAACTCTTCTGTACCTACCAGGCAGGGTAAGAGAATTGTCGGCACAATTTTTAACTTTAACTGTGTATGTCTGGCATATCTCAAGTGTTATTGTGTTGGAATCCACACTTAAGCTCTTGTTAGGCCCCAAAACAAAATACTCTCTGTTTTTTCTGAGATATGTCAGCATAACTTCAGCCGTGTTATTCTCATAGTCTACGTTTTTCATGATGTAAGTAATAGTATCATCTAAAAGAAAAAGATAAAATAACAAACAATGATTTTATGACAATTTTTAAGAATCATTAAATGTTTTATGCCCCCCCCCAGCACCATATGTGTTCTAAGAATCAGAAAAAACAGAAAAATTAGTTGCTTATCTTTTAATTTAAACAATTTTTAGTCAAAATAAAAATTTCCTTAGGAAAATATTCTTTTAAATAATTCTCTATTTAGGAAAATGAAAGAATTAAAAGATGAACATTCCAGAACCAGGTTTGCTTTAATTTAAAATGTCAGTTCAAAGCAAAATACTCTGTTTTGACACACTGAATCATTTGTTTGAACAGAAATTTCAAATTTTCTTATTGAAAGCATTTCATAACCATCTACTTAATAATGGCTATAGTCCATACCTGAAAATTAGCAAGGAGAGGTCTCTAATTGTGAAGAGAGATAAACAAACGTTCAAACTTTAGTTTTACTTTAGTTATGAATTGCAGTTTGCAGCATGTGATTATTAGCATGATGGGAAAAAATTAAGAGAGGGACTAGTAGAATGAAGCCAGATCTTTTCTGCAGCCCTGCTATCAACAGACTTCTGCAGGGCAGTTTAACAGAACTGTGAATGGAGATGAGAAAACCAGGAATGTTAATAATGTTTAATCCTACTCTTCCAGAATTGGAAGACAGTTTATAAAATAACCTGAGATGCTATCTGATCAGTTTTGCTAATCAGTTTTCTGTATTTGAGTTTACTGATTTGGTCAAATTTCAGGACTGAGAAAAATAAGGGGTTTGGTTCTTACCACAAGGTTCTCCAGTTGTCACTATGGGAGCTTCTACAAGAAAAAAAAAAACAAAATGAAGGTGTAGCTCAGCAGGTGTGAGTTTTTTTCACAAAGCATTGGAGGAGGGTGACTGGTACTGCCCAAAACTCTTCACTCAATATATTCAATACAAGTAATTCTGTTTAGCACTCCACTTATATATGAAAAAGGGAAGAAAACATCAGTTACATATAACCCCATTTTTTTGACTAGTTCTTCTAGGGATCATGTGTCTTTCATCATTTTTCAATGGCATCACTGACTACAAATCAAACTGGTTATTAATAACTTTTCTGCATACAAAGTTACACAAGAATATTCCAAAATCACACATTCTTATAGTGGTATGATAAGCTATAGCAGTTTCCCAGGATATGTATGCTGTGGAATGGCTAACTGAACAGGATCCAATGTCACTAGAGAGACAAAATTTACCTACTTTTTGCACAGCTACCTTTGGAAAGAGATTTATGCAACAGTACAGATCATTTTACAACTCTTTTTACACAATACCAAATTTTACACAAATACCCAAAAGAAATTATAAGCTGGTATTTAGAACACCTGTATGAAAGCTTGAGCAAAAAACTTTGTCCTGAAAACAATTACTTAAAATACCTCTCCAGGCTGGGAGTCATCTGGCTGAATACTGCTCCTAATGAGAGGGTCAACAGAGAGGGTCCAGTGGAGAGTTACCAAGATGGTTAGGGGCAGAAGACCCACAAGTAAAAGCCAAGCTCAGTCTGTGAAAGAACTGATAGCAGCCTACAGCTACTTGACAGGCAGTTACAAAGATGGTAAGAGTCCAGCTCCTGGATGTATTTTGCTCAATCACACATACATATTTTACTGACATGAGTAATTCCTTACAGCACAATTGCAATAATAATGTGTTTAAGTGCTTGCAATATTAAATTTCAAGAAAATCTTAATGCTGAGTGAAACAAAAAGGAAGCCACTGGAAAACAGAGAAGCACACAGATCTGTGGGTGTATTCATACTATTTTGCTGCTTAGGCAAATTTCTGTGAATATCAAGCGGAGTACTGACACAGTAATTGACAAATTTACTCTTCTACTATGCCACTGTGTGGAAATAACTTCTATTTTTCACTTGCTTGACAAGTAGAAAATATGGTATCTTTAATATTACTTATAAACAATTTAATAAGATTCCTGAAAAACACCTTTAAGTTTAATGCAATTGTATGCCTAATTTGTATGCTTAAGTTTGATAAAAGAAATTCAAAATTAATTCCCTCATTCTAACACATCTGTGCTTGCAGTACCATAATTGCAATAACTGTGTGCAAGTTTGTCACCTATTGTGTGAGTGGGGATGATCCCAGTGTTTGCTGGCATGCTGACTGGTGAGATGGTGCTGTGCAAGGATGTTGTATTGTAATCATCTGTAAGGAAATAAACAACATATCAGCATTAAAAAGTAAAAATCATTATTTCATATGGCTATGTCATCAGAAATGTCTTACACTACAGCCCTTCTCCACCTTTTTTTTTTCTTCCAGGATTTTTGTAATTTAGAGGAGTGCTGAAAGAAAAACTCATGTTAATATATCCAATAAAACAGAAAAGGAGTATTTAAATAGAAAGCAAGCCTTTAGGAATATACCACTTACAAATGAATTTTGCAATGTACAAGGACAATTTTTTTTTGTCATTATTTAGTCATAATCCAGGATGGATTCAACATGGAAATGGCGTTACTAATTGTGAACTGGAAAAAACTAAAGCATTTTGCTATGTTCTTACAGTAAAACACAATTATGAATAGTGCTTGTGCTCTTTCAGAAACAAGCACCCGAGTAGCGTTCACGTGCCAGATCACATGCCTCGCTCACTGTAGTACTTACTATATCTCAGTATTTATCTCCCTGCTTATAAACGACTGACAGGTTTCTACATTCTTTTTTAGGTCCATTCCTATTGCTCTTGCTTTGGCAACAGCCTCGTTGACAACAGCTGGCATTTTTGTACTACTATGACAATTACAAGACTTGGCCATCAGATACCAGATCCTGGAAATAATTCTGGTATTGCCACTATGCCAAATTGCAGATACCTTTTCTATTTGATGAATCATAAGTGGGAAAAAGCTACCCTGAGGCTGAATTACTTAGTTTTCCCCTATAGTAATTATTTCGTTTTTCCCCACGGTTCAGAGAGCAGTGAGTGGCATCTAAAGGAAGACAGCAAACCTGATGAAGCATTCTTGAAGGCAATGGGAGTGCATGTGGTGAGGGCAGCAGTGCTGCTGCGTGGTGGGTTGCTGAGTCCCATGGCAGGGACGGAGCCTGCGTGCGTGGAGAGGTATGTGCTGTCTGCAGGAGAGACACCTGTGGTGAGAGGTACAGCAGTTTCATTAATGGTTTGGAGGCTGCCCAGTCAAGGAGGGACACAAAGCTGCACACAACAGAGGACTGCTCTGCTGGAGCACTCTCATACTGAGGTGCTGTGAATTTGTTAGTAAGCAAAAGGCACACCGAACACTCAAGTTGTTAGGGGGTCCAAAAGGCATCAGCTGAACATCCAGTAAGTATAATCCTTTTTGGTGCTGACTGCACCTCTTTCATGCTAAATATCATGTTTTAAAATATACTCAAATTAATGACTCAAACCCAGACTTCTCTGATATTCTTCCCTCTTAAGACAGCATACTTCATTTCATTGGGCTGAATGAAAAGGCATTACACACTCTGCAAGATAACTGCATGCAGGAAAAGGAAAGGAATTATCATTAAAAAAAACATCAATGCAGTTCTGTCATGTGAATTAAAAGTTTCTTACCAGGTGTAGTCTCTGCTGACTGAACTCCTTAAAAACAGAAAGAGAGACAGAAAGTATAAATTAAACTTTAAGGAATTAAACACAATCATATGCCAAAAATATAAAAATATAAAAGACTATAAAAGAAAAAGAATATAAAAGAAACATTCCTTCCTACTAACTTCCTGCTGAGCTTTCCACAGAGAATTACAAATTCTTAAGTAATATTTAGTGGCATAAAGCAACAACCAGACCCTCAAAATATCAAGCATATGATATGTGGACTGATATTGTCCACATTAAAAATCACTTTTCCTTGATCGAGGAACCTGTGCTGTGCAGCCTGAGGGGTAGAGATAGCATCAGGAAGGCTGTGGTGGAAGCCAGTTCAACTGAAATAGAAGAGCAGCAATGCTGCAGTCCCAAATTCGCATTACCTTCAGTGGTGCCTGGAAGTGAGAGTGACATGGAGCGTGCAGGTGGAGGTGACGTAAAGGAGGGAGAGCTGGTGTTTGCCAGGTTTTCATCTCCTGATGCACAGTGAGGAAAAAATATCATCAGGTGAGCAATGCATGAAAGTGAGAAGCTCATTGCAAGCAGAAAGGCTGCAAGCTGCTCTCTGAATTATATTTCTCCCTCCAGCACTGGCAAAAAGAACACATTTACATTGCTCTCCAGCTCCTGCATAGGCTGTGCAACATATCTGATTGGACTGATTGCAAGAGCGTGGCTTCCAATTAGGTCTGCAAGACCACTAATCCCAAATTCCCACCAATTTGTCTGGGATGCCTTTGTGGCAAAGAAATTTGACCCTCCTTTAGCACGGTATGGGGGATGCACTGATTTCAGGTGTTTGACAACAGCTGAAGGGGGTGAATTAATGTATAGCTTGCAAAAAGCCCAGACCGATTGGGGTGTTTCTGTTTTGTGTCATTGACCCACGAAGTACCCTCTTCCCACAACCATCAGATACTGCTGTGGTGCCTGAGGAGCTCTGCATGAATTGCAGGAAAGTGCCACTGTGACAGCTGAGCATGAAACTCTCATCTGAGAGCTCAAGGGGAAGGGGTGTCCATAAGGAAAACATGAACTCATAACAGCAGCATGTTATAGCTTGAATTTTAATCACTTTCTTCAAAAAGTGTGTTTCAAATCCCCACCTTTGATTTAATTAAAATGAAAAACTTAAATATGTCTTCATCACATGAACAAATTTTGCTGTAATATAATTGACCTCAGACAATATAAATCACTAGATTGCTTTAACAGTGATGGAGTTAACCAACATATGATAGAAGTAGATGGCAGTTCAGCTAAAACAGAAGAGCAGTAATGCCGTGGTCCTGAATTCACTGTTACCTTCAGTGGTGTCTGGAGGTGAGAGTGATGTGGAGCGTGCAGGTGGAGATGACACAGGGGAGGGAGAGCTGGCAATTGCCAGATTTTCATGTCCTGCTGCACAGTGGGGAAAAATATCATCAGGTAAGCAATACATGAAGGTAAGAAGTTCATCTACAGTAGAAAAAGGCCAATGGTTTATATGGCTTTCTCTGAAACATGTTTCTCAGGACAGATTTCATTGGGGGATGCTTAAATGTTTTCATGTTTAACAATGTATTTTGCAATACCAAATGCTAAAACCCTCAAAATCTTTCGCATCATCACATAGAAGTGTATACAGATACATGCAATATCAACAAATAGAGGGTGACTTTTCACTGAATGAAGTATGACTTTATTGCTAAGAAGAGATACCAACACTAATTCTGTTGTCAAGAAAAATCCCACCTGTCTATAGTCCTCACTATACAAGAGCTGGAAAGCCAAGCCTCAGTATTCCTGAAAGCCATCTACTCTCCCTAATATTAACTTCTAAATGGCAGTGCCCTTCCTGGATAATCCTACAAATAGCTCTTATCTCCAGGTTATAAATTACCTCCTGACTTGAGCTGAGAGCTATGATCTTTTCACACCTATGAAAACAAGCCCCATTTCTACACTCTGCTTTGAAATCCCAACCAAAACCATTTTGTATTTATGTAATGTAAAATTTCTGTTGCAAGAAAGAGAGACAAAAATAAGTGGCAATGGCTGGAACCATGAGTTTGTCCTCATTGCTTTTACTCATTTTGAGGATTAGAAGCTTCCACTTTGACGTAAGAGTCCTGAAAGCTATCCCAAAAGCATGTCTGTTCCCTCAAGACATCCCTAACACAGCCTGCTGTGCTTTCAGCAAGGAACACCCTTCCACTTATTCACACTTTCCTTGCTGTGACTATCCACAAGCTTTCACCTGCCTATTTGGCTCTTCCTTTCTCTCCCTTTCTCTGCTAGTTCTTTCCCACTATATTTCTTTCCTGGTTTGGGGTTTTCAGGGTTTTTTTTTGGCATGTATGTTTTTCAGATAGTAGTTTACAATTTCTCTGTTACTTCAGCTTCCCTACATGGTACTTCACAACTGTTGTAGCTCTACTCTTTTGAAAATAAACTCCTTCAACTTTTAAAACAAAAATCCAGGTTTACGTGAAAAACTGCAACACTTATGAAGGATACATGTCCTGTTGCCCAGTTCATGTGCCAGGGTCAAACCATGTCTCTCATCTCTGACACAGGCATATCTCCCAGAACTCCAAAGATTTTCTCCTTATCAACCCAACAAGCAGCAGCACACGTTGGCTGCTCTATAGCCACCATGGATTCTGCACCCTATATGGACAGTTCAGAAAACCAACAACAGCCATTAAAAAACATGACCAGTGATGACAAAGTCACCTGTGGAGAGTGAGCAATTTCTTTATGCTCAGAACTGTCATGACATGTGCATAAGCCATGATATAAAAATTAATGTAAACGAAAGCCAAAAGTACTTCCCTAGTGAACAGCTGAATTAATTGTGGACTGTGCATTATTCAAGATCTCTTCCTACAAATTAAAGTTTGGAAAAAAACAGTAGTCTCGCATTTTAAAGAAAGAGTATCAACACAAGTCAAATGAACCTCAGCTAAAAATAGTAATACACAGCTAGCAACTTCGTTCTTCATTTACAGAAGTGGGGAGGTGTGTTGCCTAAAATCTGGCCCATGAGATGAGGATATGGGCCTGCCTATAGTTTGTCTGAAATCATATGAAATTGTCAAAATAGAATTTCTCTTAATTTTAAGAATATAATCTGTAAAAAATGTAGTAGACTGACAACAGACTGAATAACACAGGTTTAGAAGCCACTATATTAACAGCTGTAGTATGTCAACCCATTTATCTCTATATATATCCATTGAAACACAGGACCACATATATTTTTCAGAGCTATAGAATGTTAGCAGCTGAAGCTTCCTAACATGGGATGTTACAGATAAGAAACAAAAATGTAGATGAACTTTTGAACTATCAATGTATCTTCAGCATCTGAAGTCTCCGGTAAGGACTGGAACATTTATTAACAGCAATTATATAATCTAACTGTATACATTAATCTGCCAGAAACCCTGTAAAAGCTAAAATGTATATTCATTCTTATTTCCCATGAGCCATTCATTTTCAATGTATCTTCATGTTTTTTAAATTTAGTGTTTGAAAGCAGGCAGTTGGTTACTCTAAATTCCATAATATGATTTTTCTTTCTTCAACTGGCTTATCAGCTGAAGAACCAATTATTCCCCTTCCTTCCCAAATTGTACTTTCATTCAGCACATTAAATACACCTCAAGCCCAAAATTAACTGTCTGTGAGCATCCACACAGATCAACTTTCCAAGAAAAGAATAAAATGAGTTGCAGAAAAAGTCCTAAATGAAACTCGGCTCAGAGATTAGTGAAACTTTTAGCAATACTTTTCAAGCTATTTACCAATCTCTAACGCAAACACAATGGAGACAAAAATATATCCTTCAAGGTTCCCTCTTCTAAGTGAAGTAAGATCATATGACCAAAAGAGGGCTCATAAGGTTGTCACAGTTGTACTTCTGGTTGCCTCGTTCACTTCCTTAAAATTCCTGTGAAAGTAATTTTCCCCATCCTCTCCCTTATAAAGTTAGGAATAATGCTACTAGCTTAAATATAACATGAGGTTTATTGCTCACTCATGGTAACAGATGCTAAATATTAGCATCTGTTACAATATAGAACTCAAGGATGGAAGCGACCTCAAGAGGTTGTCTAGTCCAACTGCCCTGCTCAGGCCAGTGTCAGCTAGAGCAAATCACTTCTTAAAACAGTTTGGAACATAACAGCCCTAGATTGCCCTTTTTTCCCTCCAAATAAGCGCTGGCATTTTACCAGAATTTCATGACAGTTCTATTTCTATGTCCTTCTAAGCACTTTAAAGGTCACCTGCTCTTCTATGATTCTGTTTATTTGTTTTATTATAGCAATGGAATAAGATGCAGTTGAAAATAATTCAATAGGTGGCACCAGAACACTAAAAAATTCCTCTCAAGCAGCAAAGCCGATTCATTGCCCCATATAATCTTATTGAGAGATAGTAGGTAAACTGAAGGGAAATAAAGAAGGATCCAAACACACCAGACTGTATTACTCCAATATTAAATAGGCATACTGCTACAATTAATTTATTTTTCCCAAAATCTCCGACAGCTAACAAATATGTCTGAGCTAACCTCGGGTTGACAAAGTTAACTTCAAAGTCAAAAGCGTCTGCTCATGTTTATATTTTGAAACATATCTCTGGAATCTCAAAGGCTGAAATCTAAGAGTATCTTTAAAATTTAATAAGGATGTCCAATCGCAAAAAAACCATACAGTGCAGTATGAAAGCCTGATGATTAACAAACTAAGCAAGTTGGTCTGGGTTTAAATAGGACCTATCCCAAACCTTTTCTCAAATCTTAAACTGCATCCAGCCATAAGACATTTTTAAGATAATATAAGTAGCATAGGCTCAGATAACCCAAGTGGAAGAATTAAAGTGTACAAAATGTGTAAAGCGTACAAAAGGACCTTTTCTAAACTTTCCTTTCCATTCTCTTGATTTGGCCACCAGCTGGCTCCTGCTGACTTACCCAAAAGATCTGCAATCCATCAGTAATGTTGGAGCAGATCTGGCCTTAGTTGGGTGCCCTACAAAAAGATACAACCAGCATATCTCACAGGGAGATCAGAGTTTGGCTAATCGCTTTCCTTCCCTTTTCTCTTGCTACCAGTTGGCAGACAGAGTGCAGCTGCTGCTTGAAAGAAAGGTTTTAGATGGGTTGACAGGCTGTCAATGAAATACTCCTAAAACAGATGAGGTGACCACCCTTTCTCCTGAAAGCTCGAAGACATACAGGCCCTGGGAGTGAGACATGGTACTACCGTTTTTTGAAGAAACCTTTCAGTGTTCAATAAGAAGAGTAAATGGAAAAACTGTGAAAGAAACCAGGCCAGAAAAAAAGCAAAACACTTCAAACCCCAAGGACAGCAGGCTGTACAGGTCACATTTGGAGGTACAGGAGCTGCTGTATCACTGCTGCAACAGTGACTCTGCATTTGCTGCAGTGAACTGTGGTCACACCTGTATAAGAAGTTACTGCTCACTGCTGTCCTCTCAGGAAAGAGAATAAAGTGAAAATGCTTTCGACTTGGCAGGACCAAGCGACTCAGCAGAAGACAAGTCAGACCTAGGATATGTTAGAAGACACTGTGTTGCACATAAGTCCAGGGTCTGATCTTCTTGAGCAGAAGGAAGCGCCAGCGCACATTTCCTGTGTGCGTATGTTATTAAAGGAAACTCCAGTGGATAAGATGGAGGTACTGTTGAATCTGCATTAAGAGCCTAAAAACATTCTTATGCTTATATGGACAAAAATACATTAGCCAATGACAGGGAACGTGCCTTTTAACTCCATTCTGCTGCTTAACTTGTACAGTGGATAAAACGGACGGGCTTTTTTAGGGTGGGCAGGGGACTACACTTGCATGCCAGTAGCTCAGGCTGTCCCCTCTGAGCACAGGAGTGATGCAGTATTGCATTCCTTGATGCACACAGCACAGAGAAATGCAGAAAGGAGGATCCCCTTCTGCTAACAGTGCATTGTGTGTTTTATCTAGCGTGGTACTACACCAGCGGGCTCTTCACATCCAGCTGCACTCTTCGTGTCATTGCCAGACCTGGGGAGGGGGCAGAGGAAGTAATCCTTCCTCTCAGCCTCGCATCTGCAAAACCATTGGCAGCCTGCGTTTTCTGCCAGGAAAAAAGCTTAGTGATTCTGCAGAACTGCTGCCCTTTTCCCAGGATCTCTCCACCCTTCAGCGTATTGGACAGTCCCCAGAAACCCCCACTAAGCAGCACTTCACACAAAGCAGCTAGTGTAGGTCCAGATTCTGTCTTCCCTCTTTTTACAGCTGAACAGCACTGCTTCAGCAGGGTCAGGGCTCTTCACATCTGCACAGAAAGCAACAGGATGTGGTCTACTTGTTCAGATGGAGGAAAGCTCTTTGAGGGGGTCTTCTAGCAAACAGCACAGACATTAGTCAGCTCCACTGCCAGCCAATACTAAATTGCAAAAAAAGAAGAGTTCCTGGTGGGAGGTGAAGGGTGAGTAAGGCAAGGAGCCTTACAAAATGCTGCCAGCCGCCCTTCTTTGATTTATTTTTAAACTTCAAGTGGGATAGGATGTAATTCACACCTACTTTAAGGCTCCCTTGTGCTGCCAGAACGAGCTAAAGGGACCTTAAAGTAAATGAGCATCAGGGCCAGAGATGTTACTGCTTCTTTTTGCTGCAAACACGAAATAAAGGATTCCATTGCTACTTTATAAATAAATCTGGGCAGACCTATGAATAGGCTAGCAAACACTTAAACATCGGAGTAATTCTATACCACAGAGGACCCCTCAAATTTTATAGGTAGGATCATGTGTGCTGAAGTGCTTTCATAATCATAGACTGCAGAATTACAGTTTATTCATTATCACTAACTCTGGGGAAGAAAAAAAAAAACCAACAAAAAAAAAAACCAGCTCCCAGTTTCTGGACAAACTGCTGCTTTTTGAAAACTGATTAAAAGAATGCCATATAAAGTTCACATTAAAAATATGTGAAATTTTTCATGCTCTGAGTCAAAAAACAGATTACTCTTTTGAGTTTAACATGTAGAAAATTCTCAGGTAACTGGCACATTTCAGAGGGTCCTAAAAAAATGTCTGTACTTTTGGTCATGGAAGACGAAACCATAAAATCACTTCAAAGTAATCCATAATCTAATTGGTAAAAATATTCATAGCCCTACAGCAATCATAGGAATGCCATAGATTTACTCTAGCTGAGAATTAAAACTAAATAAATATTAGAATTTCTATTCCCACAGGCAATATTTTACAGTATTTATTTTCTACCAGAAATTTGGGATAAAAATTTGAAACTGTAAATTTTAATTTAACAGAAATTCTAAAATGTTTTGATTGAAAAATGCCAATTGTTTCCTTTTGGCATCAGGATGTAACTGTCATTCTGACACTCCAGGATTATAATTAAAACTGTTTCCATTTGAATTTCTTAAAATATTTCCTTTTATACAAGTTCATTAATAATTGCCCCCCATAGTGGCTCCTGAACATACCGCAATCATCACCTAAGAGCCTGATCCTGTCACTCTTTCCTACCACCTTTAATCATTGGTTAAAGTATATATCTGGGGAGCCAAAGGCTTTTTCATTCCCAAGACACCTACCAGTGCTCAGACCTGAAGGGCACTGTGGAAGGCATAGACTTCCTGCAATCCACATCTCAGGAATAAGTGCAGGCTTACACTAAATCTAAATATGATACGATGTGGTGTTATTTTTTTAATGAAAATTGACCTTTGAAATTAATGCTCGTTCTAGGTTCCCAACATATATGTCCCTCTCCTTGCTGTCAGGCTTCCAGGACAGGAGTTGTCTTCCTCCCTCTCAATTTCAGAGTCAATTATAAGTGTTAAGCAGCATTTACAGCATTGGAGAAGGCAGAAAATTCAAATTAACCAGCAATCAAGTACAAGGACAGCAGTCAGAAGAAAGAGATGGAATTAAGAAGAACTTATAGCTGGCAGATACAAGGAGGAACACAATGTTGCAGGCTCAGGAAAGAGAAGGAAGTACAAACATCAAAGTTTGTCAACATTCATCAGCTAAAACAAATGAATACCAAGCATAACTTCTGCTAACATACAGAGCCTTTCTTAAGGAAATAATAAGAAGAAAAGCACAAAAAAAATACTGAGAAAATATTTTTTCTCAACTAACTTGAAATGAAATGAAATATTTCTGACTAAATAAAAAGGAATTTTCTAATTCTGATTATGCAAAAAAAAAAAAAAATTAAGAGTTTAATTTTTCCAGAGAAAAATAGAAACACAGAGAAAACCAGAAATTTCCCTCAATAAATATCAACTTCATGGAAACAATGTTTGTTACCAATGATATCCAGAATTTCTCAAAACTATAAACCTGAAGTAGAACAAAAAGTAAAAGCAGCAGTACACAGTTCACAGTTCTTGCAAACAAAATAAAAATCCAGGAATATTGTGCATTTGGCAGGCAGAAGGAAGGCATTTCTATCTATTGCACTGTACTTTAAATGACATCCTCAGTCTTCATAGGAGGATTTTAACTATAGTAACCCACTTGTACAACTACAGCTAACGACACCTTTGCTGCTCTGTGGTTTCTCTCATGCTGTTTACTTCTGTTTTTCTTCTACAGAACCCTACTCAAAAGGAAGAGGGTGCAGCATACTGTGGTTTAGAGCTTAAGTGCTTCCAAATGGTGAAACTGAGTTACCATAGCACCCACATGCTCAAGCAATCAGACTTATCTTAGTGCTAAACCACAACTTCTCTAGTGCAGTCATGAAATTTCCCTATTAAACTCCTTTTCACCAAATTTGCATTTGTAATTATTTTTAGTTGTACAGGTTCATTAATATGATACAGTGGGGGGTGGAAATCTTTGGGATGAAGTCCAGGTTGCTTTGCAGGGAGTACTTGTCACTGTGTGAATTGTCTGTGAGAGAGAAGAAGATCAAACCCTGATGTAACAGTTACTTCAACTGTGAAATGCTGGCTACCATCCACAGTCAGTAAGAAACACCTATACATAAGGAATGGAAGATTGGCTGTGATATTTGCTTGGCAATTTTGCACTACATGCAAAAGAAAAACTGTGGTAATGTTTGTTTTGCCTTTAGTATATTTTTCAGTATTTATGCATTTATAAAGTCAAGAGCCAGACTCACGCTGCTACGGTGCAAAGTTGTCCGTTGCCTAGGGCCAGTACCTAACATTATTTATGACTTTTCTAGCCCTGCTTTACCTTCCTTGATCTTCCTTTCCCACCTCTATCACGAGCAGAAACAAACACTTGCTCCATATTGCTCTGCTTAATGATACCGATAGGCTGGTTCTGGATTTGCTGAATGCATATTGTTTATGGCAAGTAGAAGGAGGAAAGAACATGCAACTACTACATTGTCCTCTCAATTCCTACTCCCATGTTTTTGCAATTGCTGCCTCTATTAGTCCTGGGGAGCTACTGAGCACAGCTGAAGGCAGCTCAGTTCTCAAGAGTTTTGACCAGAAAAGGAGGCTGCAGCTTAGAACTGAGTGACTATTGGTGAGAGTGTGAGGTCGGGGGAAACTTCATCATCTCAGACTGTCTCATTGGACCATGGTTTATTAAAATATCTGACTTGCTTCTTTACCTTCGTCTGAGCTCCTTCAAGATAAAAACATTATCTGGTATTGTAGATCTCTTCCTGATTGCACATTACTTTTTACATAATTTTGCCAGCAATAGAAAAAGGGTCCTTTGCTCTGTAAAACAGAAACAACTTGGAAACATTTCTCTAAACTATCTTTAATCAGCTCAAACGTCGAACCATAAACAGTTTAGTACTGTATGAATAGCAGCATTTTAACCACTGATAATATAAAGCCTGTTGAAATCAGAAATATCTTCTGTTTGGTAGCAATCCATTAGCATGAAGTCCTTGGATCAACAGCTCTGTACCTACTGGGAGCATTATGTCAGTGGGGACTCTAACCAGTGATTTTCAAAAAGATGCAGCCAGTGATTGTTAAAAAGAAATTAACATTTCTTTCAAGAAATGACATCTGTCTATGAGCTTTTCCTTTTTGTAATAATATTTTTCTCTGATCCATTGCTATGTTAAAGACCCAAACAAAAAGAGTTAACTGGCCTGGGGGAGCTGAGGAAGGAATGCAGATGACAGAGCTAAATAGTTGATATCCAGGTGCTCTGAACATCTACTTCTCCAACTGACATCACCTGGATTTGCAAATACTTAGCTTTCCTACAAAATAGGATCAAAGCACAATCCAGAATGGAAATAAAACACATAGGCTCTGAAAAAAGACCATAACATTTCCTTCAATCTTTTTCTTTCCTTTTTTTTTTTTTTTGTAACCTTGGATGCATGTTGTATTCTGAGCCAGCAAAGAGTCTTAGATGGAAATCTGACTTTCAAGGTGAAGTTGCTTTCTCTTAATTTAGGTTTATTTATAATACAGAAATATAGTATTTCTCAATCCCAACCATAACTGCTTGGTGCTGTGTTCTGTGGATGCTGTATAAGACAACTTATGCCTATAAAGGTTTCGGTCAGGCAACACAGAGAAAAGGAAAGGAACCATCTCCAGTGTTACAAAGGGAATATTAGGATTAAAAAACAAACCAACTAACGAACCACAAAACTGAGACAGGCATTCACAAATTCTTAGAAAAAGTCTATGCTACAAACAGGATCCCCAAAAACCAATCTAGTGCTGTGCAAATTCACAAATCCACCCTCTCACTATCACAAATGGCTAGTCCCTAGCAAACAACTTCTGTGTTTTTTATGCACTGCAGATTTTTTCTTTTTTTAATTAAAAAGGACATATAAAGGTGCCATGGGAGTGCCATGGCTTCGCCTTGGCTGAGGGCAGGGCAAGCAGGGCTGAGTGGTGGCAAACAGCCCCATGCCAGCAAGACCAGAGTGTGATGAACCACAGAGCAACAATCCGCCAGAGAACAACACTCAATACTGCTGCAAAGGTGTAGCAGAGTTTTTGTGGGGGCTGCTCTGACAGCACCTGGCTATCAAGACCCTCAGCAGTAGTGGCTGGGGACAGAAACAGCCTAGGGCCCCATAAGTCTTTCCAAAGCTGCAGTCACAGAATACCTGTGGTTTAGTGACACAGGTAAATGCACAGGCAGTAGCTGCACTGTTCCCACAGGACAGCTGTTCCCCTCACCAAGGTGAAGCTCCCAGTAATTCAGTATTGCTGCAAAAATCACACATTTCAGACAGTGCCCTGAACACAAAATTTCTCACACTTGCAGGAGATGCCAAGTGGCTCACAGGAGTGGTGATCTGAGGACTGCTGTGACATTTGCTGCTACTGAAGCATCCCTGTTACAGAGCAAAAGGCTGGGGGTGGGGGGAGTCAGCTGCTGTCTTTGATAAGAACATGTCCCGAGGTTCAGATGAGCACACTGGAGTCAGAGTGAGCATCTGACTTTATCTGCTTACAAGAATGACAAGACTATTTAATTGAATTCTCTGATGATTGTGTAGTTCAGCCTTAAAGAAAACTGCTGCCTTATTCCACAGCAGAGTAATGCACATGCCATTGCTCTGTACCTCCAGTGCACAGTGCTGGGTTTTGCTGTGCTCACTCTGCCTGCACAGCCCAAGCCTTTGAAAGATCCTTAACTACAGCAGAGGCCCACAAATCAGAATAAAGATGTGGTTGTAGCAAACTCTCCACAAAAAATTAATTTTCCAGTGATGTCATTTGTATTTCTACAGCTTCTTGCTTCGAGCTTAACAGGACCCTCAGCAGCCCTGTGCTCCATGAGCGTCACATCCATCCCAGCCTCACATCTCCAAGCAGCAGCGCTCTAAACTATCCTGCTAGTCTCAGTCATCTGCCATGACCGAGATTTCTTCCAGGATTAACAGGATTAACTATCAGCATTGGCTGATAGAGATCTAGCTTCTGTTTCTTAAAAGGATAGAGAATACAGAGGGAAAAAAAAAATCAGCCAGCTCAGTGGAGAACCGTTCCCATACCAACTCTGCCTCCTGGGCAGCTTCCTCACCATCCCAGAGCTGCCAGCTGCAGCCAGCAAACTCTTTTTGTTTCAAGAGAAGGTGATTTTACTTGGTTACTATCCTGACTTTTTTTTTCTTCCAGACATTCAGGCCAGAAAAGATCAGAATTGAATATCATTCATCTAATATGCTACTGAATAACATTTTTGTTGTTCATAAAATAGTGACAAACAGTATTCACTGACCAACAGCTAAATCAACTGTATACTTGTTAGGTTACGATTTAAAACACAGTAAAATACACACACAAAATGTTGATAGGAAGCATCATATAAGGGTCAGATTCTACCACCGTTACTCATGCAAAAATCATTTGAAAAATAAATCATTCAATGAAGCATATCAATGTCTTTTAGAAAAACTGCCCATTAAAATTATTCATATATATTTCCTATATAAACTAATATGGAATCATTATTTTTTTTATTAAAAAGCAAAAATTACCAGTGTTTATGTTAATCAAAACTCCCTATATTTGATATAACCTGAAATCCATCTTGTACTCAGCCAGCATGAAGAAAGTTGGGACTGTGACCAAATCCTACCCAGGGATTCCACACTTTACTACTGTGTGAGTGGTCAGATGTACCCTCCATCTCTGTGCCTCTGTAACATCCCCTGAAAAGTGGGATAATGGCACTATTCTACTAAACTGGCATACTGCAATTAGAAATTCATTAAAAATTATGAAGTTTGCAAACAATGGATCTGAAAGTGCTATTAAAAAATATGCTTACATCCGTCTGATTGCATAAACAGGAACAGTCGTAGGGCTGCCGAGAGAAACTCCTAGAACCTGAGCTGTGCACGCACATACAAAAGCCTCTCGCTATCTCAAAATCTGGACTGCAAAACCTGGGCTCTGTCCCTTCAGGGAAGCTGAGCCAGCACTACTGAGAAGGGACCTGTACTTCATGTCATGCCAGAAGCAATGGTGAACAGATTTCAGAAGAGAGCTGAGCATGCACAACTCCTCCTGAATTCAATAAAAACTTTGCGTGAAAGTGGTCTCAATCCCCTTTCCTTCTTCATTTTTCTTTTGGAAATGAGATCATCAATTTTGGTGCCCAACTCTGGGCAGTTACCTGCATTTTAAATGCATGGGTTTTTTCTCTTTCTCTATTTGTTACTTTCATCATAACAAACACGAGATGTAAGCCCTGACTTTAACTAACAATCTATCTGATAATCATAAGCAAAAAGAGGGGAAAACAGTTAATTTGATTTAGCTTTAAATCCTGTGCTGACCATTCTTTTCTGAAAGACAGTGTATGCTGAACATTTCAGGAGATGGAAATAAAGGCTCAGAATGGAAGGACTCCACTCTGTTCTCAGGGATTGTGGTGCCTCATACTCCAGCAAAGAACCTGAGAAATCTAAAGCTCATATTCCTCAGGATTTGAACGAGACTAATTTCAGTATCGCTTTAAATAATTGAAGGCAAAAGGAACATAAAGAGTCTATGCTTCCATCTTTTGTATGTGGCAAGCAATTTTCATTAGCATTTCATAAATATTTTCCCTTTTTTCCATTTTTTATTATAATTTTTTATTTAAAAAATATTAAGTGAACCATCTAGGAAAGAAAAGTAAAATCAAAGATACTAGATAAAGATGCTAGACAATAATTTGCTTAGGAAAAGCATTTTATGGACCTTTCAAAGTATAGGGACCCAGGAAAAGCCCTCAGGCCAAAGCTAAGAGAACATCCAATTTCATGCTCCAAATAATTTTACACCCTTTATATAGGCACAGCAATGCACAAGCCAGGAAATTCAGCAGACCTGTAAACATTTCTGATGTCTAATAATAAGAAAGATGTATATAGTGGCATTACACATCTTATGACAATAGCAAGAACAACTCCCACTTGGAAGTGGCAGATCAGAAACATGATTTGATCTGTAAAACAAGTGTCAGTTTGTATACACACATACACATACATAGAGCAGTTTGGAAGTAGCATGTGTAATGTCTTCTGTGAGGACAGATGGAAAACTGAAGCAGAAAGAGATAGTATGTGCAAATGTGGGTAAGATTTTATTCTTTCAAGGTATATAATTTAACAGCATTTTGTTGAAAAGCTGATTAATTTATGGCCATGTGACCTGGTAAAATTAACTGCTCTTTCATTTTTAACTAAGTGAATATATCAGAATTTTTTCAGTTGTGTAGATAAAGATGCTTGGAGATAGCATTTAGAACCTATACAGCATTTCATACATATGCCGCACGAATTTGATAATATGAACAAACAAAAAAAGACAAAAAGTTCTGGTAGGTGTTCAAGAAAACACTTCTGCACACAAATTCATCATTCACTTCAGTAGGAATTAGACCCATAGTTTGAATTAAGATGATGTTCTGAATCAGGACTGCTACAGAGTCTGGTGTGTAAGCATGTAACAGATCCCTAATATCACCCCTGCAATAAAAAGAAATAGGAAGTGGGGACTGACAGGGTTTAATTCATCATTCAGCTCTGCTGGCTCAGGAAGGCATGTGAGCCTTTTCTCTGCCTGTCACTTGGTGCAAGTAGACCAGCTCCAGTGTGGAATCACACAGCTTTCCAGGGGCTGCTCTGCACCGATGTGTATGCTGTTAGGAGTACTTGGATAAACTGAACTATGATCAGAACCCTGCACTATCCACAGCACCCACAGCCAAACTCTGTATCAGTTTGTCTGTTTTTATAACACTTCATACTGCAAACTGAAAATTTCAAGGCAGTTTCTTCATATTAAAATTATGAAAGACAATTTATAATGGTGCCAACATTAGCAAGGCAATTGAGACCACCATACCCGGAGACTCAAACAGGCTGCAGCATTTCAGTTAGGATTTTCAACATTACCCTCACATGCAGAAAGTCTGAAAAAATCTATAAAAAAGTAAAATTTTAGCTTCTGTATTCCCACTTTGCTACACAAGATTGTTTTGTAGGAAATTCCATGGTCAAGAATGCATGATACACTGTCCATTATAATGTCTGCTGCAAAATCAATCGATTGTGCATTGTTAACACAATGCCATGTCTTTTTTTTTCCCTTTTGGAAATAAATTATGTCCTTTATGTACATTTACATAATCAAGACCCAAAGAAATTAAGGACAGACCAACAGTATCTGCAGCAATGATGATGTAAAGCGATCTGAAATAGTGTAGTGAAAGACAAGGCAGGAAACCACCAGCCTTCTTTAGGTTGACAGGGCCAAAGAAAACCTTTACAAAGATTAGTAAACTCCCAAGCAAATAAGGAACACAGTTATCAGGGAATGGAACTCCCTACCCAGGAAATGATGTGTTTCTGTTAGGGGATGAGTAGCTAATCCTCTAGGACCACAGCAGATGGCATAAAAGACAATTGAATTAAAGGCTGTCAATTAATTTTGACAGATGTCTTGGGCAGATAGCTGCCCCAGAAGAATATGGTTTTCTGATGAATGGAAATTCAACTTTTATAAAAGTATTCTCCAAAGAATGCAAGAAATGGCAGTGAGGTCCCTAACATCTCCTACATGAGCTGACATCCCCCCTGCTCAATCCCCATCATGGGCGATTGGGAAACTGGCTATAGCGGAGGATCTGGCTTTGCAGAGGTGAGTGGCAGATGGTTGAATAGGATCACATTGCACTTGGTATCATGGGGAACTTCTCAGAGTAGACCAATTACAATCTATTTGACCATGGCTTTCTTCCTATGAACAAGGGTCTACATTACATGAGGAATGTGGGCCTCTTGCCAAAGCATCTGCTCTCCAGCCAGGAGTGCAGGTGCTTTTACTTGTGCAAAAGTACACAATGCTAAAATGGCTTAATCACCTAGCATGTTTTGTCTTTCAGTTTTAAGTTATCGGCAGTTGCTAATGAAAGTCATCTTTTACCTCATCAATGTTAATGAGCTTTGGCACTATGCTACCAAATGTGGTTGTAAAAATCCTGCTTCTGCAGCTAGTTGTGTTACTGCTTGTTCAGGGACCTCTCTGTCTTGCTGTGCTGTACCCTGTAGTCACGTCCTTTTTGGCTATGAGTCATTCATCAGCCACATGGTCAA
This sequence comes from Scopus umbretta, assembly GCA_013400535.1. Classification (NCBI taxonomy): domain Eukaryota; kingdom Metazoa; phylum Chordata; class Aves; order Pelecaniformes; family Scopidae; genus Scopus; species Scopus umbretta. Next base: position 24,172 of record VZTL01075520.1, read on the forward strand.
ACTCCCATTTCAGTATAAATCAACTTCAGTTTAGTTTTGAGTGGCTTAACTATGGGAGGACTCCCATTGTCATGTTAAGTTTCTGCCTTCGGACCTTAGGGGACAAAACTGAGAGGTCAATGTTGGTGTTTACCCATTAGTCAGCCTGAAGTCTCTCTCACCCTTAATATCCTGGTTTGGCAGAGATATAGAGCTATCACATAAAGTAAACAAAACCCACTGCAATCTACCACCTCACTAGGATGGGGCAGAAGAATTATTTGAATGCTTAAAAGTAACAAAACTGTTGTTAAATATGTTTGGTCTCTAGTAGTAACTTCATCCGTCAAAATGTCTTCATGTGTTCCTTCCCAGGCTCTGCATTAATGCTGAGTTAAAACAGCATATGATGCAGTGCTGATACTTCAATGGGCTAAGAGAGGCGTTTGGGGCTAGCTGCAGGTCCTGCAGGGCTCCACTGCTTTCTGCACATGCACCAGACAATGCTACTCTCTGCTGGGAAGCCCAAAATTGCAAAAGCTGTATGTGATTGGCTACTTCTTGCCTTTTTTTTTTTCCCCCCTTCCTTGCCCCCTCTCCTTCCCAGAAGGTTAGAAGTTCCTGATTAGCTGCTTCTTCTGAAGCAGTTTCAGCAGTCTGCCTCTAAACTGCAATGGTCCTGTGTTCAAGGAGCTGATCCCTTCCTGTCTGGCTCTGTTCATTATCTTATCATCGTGCACCTGCTTATGTTACACTCCAGGAAACTGGTCCATGACTCTGATAATGCCTCCACAGCACAAATACCTCCATCTAAAAGACACATCCAGTCTCCATAGCCTAAACACTGACCTGTTCTTACACCAGAGTTTCACTATGAGCAGTTCCTTCAGAACTGCCATCTAGTTTGCCTATTTTGGGGTGCCTGGACCGTTTGATATCTCTCCAACAAGCTGATCAGGAATTCTGAGATTCAGTGACCAAAGAGATTAGTTCAGCCTTCTACAGAGATAGTAATTTAGATCTCCTTGCGCAGCGAGCCTGTGACATGTGACCATGGTTCTATGTTTATCTTCCTAGTCTTGACCAGATTTCACTGGGGGAATACTGTTTGTAAACAAGCAAGCTTAATGAAAATTTATCTGTCTTTTTAGATGATAAACTCCTTATTCCAGAGGAATTTCCAAAACAGACCCAGTCAGCCCCATTTAATAGTTTATTGCTAAAGATAAGTAAAAATTTAAGTTCCTACCATCTTTCCTGCCAAACACAAGAATAAAAAGAAAATGTCCATTTCCACCCAGTCTATTTCATCTGAAATGTATACGTATTCCAGAAACAGAACACAGCTGAACTTTTTTATTAATTTAAGGCTGCATATTTAACATTTTCTGAACAAGAATAAGAACAGACACAGGAACTAACGGCAGATAATGATTATAGATGTACAAGAAGAGTTGCGTTAGCTACGAATTATGGGCATGTAATCATGTTCACCTGCAAAACTAATATGGCAGACAAGTAGCCAGAAGTGGCTTTTGCTCCTCGCCTGACACCACCAGAAAGAGGCTGAGTTGCATCAGCAGAAGATCTCGCTCAGAAGGCATGCTTTCAACTGTACAGACTATAAGGGGAAATCAAGCGTAACTTTTCAAGCATTTTGGTGTTTAAACAGTTGTGTGGAACTAATGGACTTCTTTCTATTTCCTGGTAAATGGCAGCCTGCAAGAACTACATGGTATCACAGGATGTGGGTGCCTTAATTTTATCTCCATTTTGCAGAGCACTGGTCTGTACTTAGCAAACCAGCTCTCAGCCTGCATTGTAAGAAAGCGTCTTCCCGTTCCTATGACAAGGCTGCCTATCAACCCACAAATGAGTAAAACTTCCTCACTGAGGTAAGGTGAATAGCAGGAATGTACAAAAATATTAACACTTCAGCCTACGTCGTTTGAAAACATAGAATTTTGCAAAACTAAACTACCAGAAAGTGTAGTTGTCCTAATGACTCATCTTTCATTTTTAGCATGCTTCTTTAGCTACAAGGCACTACACAGGCAGCCTCTACAATGACAGAAGTCTCATGGTACACC
>VZTL01075522.1:0-27183 GCA_013400535.1 Scopus umbretta
AAAGGTTTTGACATCCATTGTTCAGTGTCACTAGAGTATTATTTTTTCTATATAGCAGAACAGTGGTTAATTCATAACTCTTGGGATTTTTTTTTTTAAGCATAAATCACTATAGGGTTTTTTCCCCCCCTATATCAATCAGTGGTTTGTAAAAATCTGCAGGGAGAAATAAACCATACAAGCTGGCAAGTAGTTTTAGTGGCATTTAAAACAACTGTGGTAGTTATAAACAGTAAACAAAACATAGTAACCAATTTAAACACTAGAGATTGTTGTATCATAGGAGCATAAATCATTAACTTAATAATTTCAGCAGCAGTGACTCAAATACAAAATTAAGCCAACAGTACCCCCTGTGGCAATAATGAAGTACTGTATTTCTTACAGAAAACAACTGACACAACTTGTGGTTGCAGCCTGGAAATCCTCTGAAGTTGATCCTTGGAAGAGAGATCTCCAAGCAGCTCTAGCACAAAGTACTTTCATAAGGAATTATATTCCAGACATATTTTCATAAACAGAATCCTGAGCCTATAAGCAATGGAGATGAGGTTAGAGGTATTTAGAGAAGAGATGCACACATATAAAGGTGATGGCAGACCACGCTGGGATTCAGAGAGTTTTGTATTTTTAGACAACATTATTGGCTATTTTTCTGAAGAACCTAGCGACACACTAGGAGATTAAAACATAGAAGGGTCTGAAGATGCAGATTCACTCTGTCTAAACTCCTATTACGGTAGGACTGAAGGGTTCAGTTCCAAATATCCCAGCTGGCCATTTATAAAACACTGAAGCATATCTGAAACGAAACTACATCCTCCTCCCCTCAGCTAAATCCATCCTACATCTCTTCCTACTGCCTGGAAATGAGGCTTAGAGTGACTAGGCTTCTCTCTAGGCATTAGTCATGGGTCGAAAGTTAGGTGGCTGAATCTTAGCTGAAGTCTCCTTAATTTTCCAATAAAATTGCAGAACTTCGAGGATACATGAATGCCGCTCAGCCAAAATTTCTTTTAGTTATCATCTTCAGATTTTGATACCTCTTCAAAGAGATGATAATATAAAAAATTGCTGTTGCAGTTGGTAGGGAATGCAATTAACTTTCACTTTTTTTTTTTTTTTTATTTCTCTGCTATTAGTCCTTCCAGGACAGCATTTTGGGGATGGAAACAGAACATATATTTCTGATGTTAGATGATACTACAGGGGGGAAAAAAATCATGTGATAAACCTCATTTCAGAAGTGCCTTTTAATTAAGGATCTCAGAATCCTTGTTCCAGACCTCTACATATGGATTTCTACATATGAGAATTTAGTCTTGGCTTTGGTCAAAGCTCAGGTAGAAAAAAATAGGAAATATCACTGTTGAAGCACAGGAAATTTTCAGATGGAAGAAACAGAGACAATATTGGTCCCTCTTTGCCTTTCAAATAGCTGATGCAGTGCTACAATCTTTTCTGCTATTTTTAGCTCAAAAAGAAAGCACATGGAAGAATAGGGCTTATTTTTGATATATTTAAAATGTTGAAAAAAAAAAGAAAAATCCCATTCCATTCAAAGAAATTCCATTCAAACAGGAAGAGATAATAGAATGCTATTATAATAGGAATCAGACGGAAGCTCTGATCTCCTTTTCTACATTATTAACACATGTCCCAGTGTAAGCGTTGTCTTCTTCCCTTTGCTTCAGTGCCTAAGAAACCTATTTATATGGCAGGAGCCTTGTACAGCCTCAAATAAGGTAACAACCAGTGTTCCAGTGAAGCTATAATAGAACTATAAAACAAGAAATTAAAAATTGAGTCAGTGGTACAGGGACACTTTTCACTTACATATGTACAATAACAATTCTTCAGTAAATACTTGAGTATACTGGTTTTCCTCATAGAAATCACTCAAGTCAAACCTATCTTCCTCAGCTGTGCTTTGTGATTTTGCAGTGTGGTGATCCCTAATTTCAGCCTAGTCCCTTTCTTAACACAATTAGATTTTTGTTCTGTAAGTATGTCATGACATACATTTATGCTCACAAGAAATATGAAGTCCTTCCCTACACCCCATGGAAGACACAGACTGAAAAGTAAGGGACCAATTGCAAACATTCCTGAGTGTGAATCCAGACTATTGACTCAGGCCTACATATCACATATAACATATACATAAGCAAATAAAGGTGATGAAAGGAACTTGCAGAAATGACAGGCTACAGTGCAGTGTACTCCAGGACTTCCCTCCAATTTCTAAAATTTAATCTGAAAAAAAACATTTAAAAAAGATTTGTTATCTGAAATAGTTTTAACGGTATTACCTTATCCTCTTGTCTGAAAGCTCTGGAACAATATGAGGTCTTTTTTCTCAGCGTAACAGAGAAGAGAAGAAGAGAAGATGCAGCAAAGTGCCGCTACTGCTGGTAAGTAATCTGAATAATTTATTTGAGTAACCAGAGGGGACTGAGTCAAGCCTCAGCTATCTGAAAGCCTTCCTCCTGGGACAGCTTTCTGAGAATTAAAGTACAGAACAAGGAAAAGAGAAGGAGATTCAGGACGGACACTGTGAAGCTTGAAAGAGACATTTCTGTCAGGATAGCAAGCAATGGAAAAGCTGAATTTCCACATCTGTGGCAAAGCCATCATGTATGCAGGTGGTACAATTGCACTGAGCCCACACACCAGAGTAGCCCAGGGGTTAAATGTGATGGGCAAATGCTAATGGCAAATGGGACTCAGGACTCATGCCAACAAGCCCAGATGATTAAGGGCTGAGGAATCATGATGTCTCCTGTTAAAAAGTAGCAGGCAATATTCACTATGTATTTACAGGTAACTCCATGTAAACGGGGAAGGGGTACTTTGGCATTTTGAGTAGCTTTAAGATGGTGTCATTTGCATACTAACAGGTAACAGATCAGAATCCTTCATCCTCAGTGCTCTAGAGTCTCAAATCACCTTCCAGGGTGATCATTCAGATTTATATCCATTTAATACTACTTACAGAATAACCAGTTGCTGTACACATTAGCAGTTGTCTCTGAATCTAAACTGTATGTGAACTATGGGAATGAGATGTGCCAGACTTTGAGAGGGATGAATCCAGTTCATACACAAACACCTATCCATCACGTCTAGCAATAACATGTACAAAAAATACCAAGTACCTTGCTTAGGCTGAGATTTTTTCCTTTCAGTGTTTGCTTTATTTCTGAAGCAGCATTAGCCAAGAAAATCCTGACAATGGCCAACTATCATTGCTGTGTAGCCAAAGTGAGGATTAATAACATATTTAGCCAAAAGCAGAAGGTTTAAGGATATTTTCCCAGCTGAAATATTTTTCAGGTATAAAACTCTGCTATAGATCTCTGCACGCAGAAGGATTCTGCATCACTCACTAGGGAAAATCCCATCCAAGAAGATATCTTGGAGAAGACTGAAAACTAAATAGGCAGCCTGGCCAATTACTCAGCTCTAGCTACTAGTAAAAAGCTGCTTAAGAGGAAGAGGTGTTTTGTGGAGCTTTGCACTGGACAATACATCCTAGGTTTGGGTTTTTGAGCTTGAGACCATTGGAATCATTGCTTATCTGAAAAATCATAGATACTGACCGAGACTTCAGCTGTGACCCCTTTGGGAGACTGGGAGAAATGAAAGCTCCACAAGTGAGTGCTCCACCACAGGGTACACCATGGCCTCCTGGAATAAGTAGGATTTTTTTCACTAGTGAAGGCTATCTATTTTTCACAACAGAAGCCAGCTCAGACCCCAAAGCCATTGCTAGCTAGTTCTGAGGTAGCCCACTATTTACTTACAGGGATGCATTAAAGAAAAATGCTAAGGACTTTCTTGAGTTCACAGGTTTGTAAAACATTGTAAAATAAATACTTCCCTTCAAAATTTAGGCTAATATTGACCACAGAAAACTAAGGAGGCCTTGTTTTGCTGTACATAGGCAGCAAACATCTTCTGACTCTGGGTCTAGTTTAATACACATCCTTGCAATAAAATAATTAGGTTGTTAAATGTGAGTCAGATGTCACTTCACTTACGTTATGAATAGTGCATGTCTGTATGATGAAGAAATGCTGACTACATATGAGTTCAGCCTCTTAACTAAATTTTCAGCCAAAACTGCTGGAAGTTACTTAATATGTGTGAACAACATAAACTGTAAACAAAACTAAAGAGGGAAATTTGGTCCCTCAAATACACCCTTTTAGGTCCCAGAGATTATTAAATCAGCAAGTTAGCTCTATCATTAATCTCTTTTCAACAAAAATAGTCTATTTGTGTCCAAGTATATGTGACAAATAATGGGGAATAATGTAATACACAAAGTTGCAGGGTTCCAGGCAACACTGTAAAGGTATAGTAGAGGGCACATTTCTGTTCTTCGGCTCCTATCAAGAAACATTAAACATGTCTAAAAAAGATTTATTTTGGAAACATTGTGTGAGATATTTGCTAAAATGGAAAGCTAAATGAGGTAAAATCACAAAGTTGGTACAAGACAAGATGAAACATATCTTCATTTATCCAGTTCCTTATAAATTCCCATAAATCATGTTAATTTACCTTTAGAAATTCACAAATTCCCTGGACACTACTTAGTCACCATGACAGGGTACAGACTGGGAAACAAGTCACAGTTCTGTAAGCACCCTTCTGAATGCACACCCAGGCTTCTCTTCCAAATTCTCATCCAGGATGATGTCTCACTGCAAAGTAGCTGTCATGCTCTTCCTTCTCCCCTTCATTTTTCAAAAGAGAATGTAAAGAAAATTTCACCAAAGCTGACAAGTCTACTTTATGATAACTCTGCTGGCAAGCTACTAGTAAGGACTTTTGCAAGCACCTAATCTTGGTTGCCAAAAATGTTATTCTGATAATCTGCAAACACGGCTCACCATCAGAAAGGGCTAAATCAAACCTTATTGCAATTCATATGCTGTCATTATTTTTTGAACATTCTGTTGCAATGTGGCCTTCTATTATGCACATCAACCCATCAGTTTGATTGGGTTGCTTCTACTGTAACTCCAAGCATCTCACTAAAATTCATACAACTCATGTTACATCTCTATAATAGATAAAATCTGCTGTTTTAAAGGTAAATACAAAACAAGCCTCCAAATCCATGTATGGTTAAAATGATAAAGGAAAATGTGACTACTGATGCCTCCAGGATAATTAGAAGTGAAAGAACTTTAGCTTGCCAAAATTACCTTATCGGGAGCCTTATACTTCCTTATACTTTTACAAATGTGAGCTTGCTGTCTTTCCTTCCTATTCTTACAGCTTATAGCCAAAATTCTGGGATGGCAGCATCATGAGTTGTACTGTAAAGCACATTTAAGGACAGAAACCCAGTATATATAACATGTTTGAACTCTGTGAGTAACAGAGTAATTTACAATAATGTAAAACATACAACGCTTTTGGGCAAAGAAAAGCTATTTGTGATCCCTATTTACCACTCCAAAATAAAGTGAAAAAAAACCAACTCCAACATATTCTCCATATAAAAATGCAGTGACAAGCCGAATGTACAGCGATCACGTCAGCTTTATCTTTGAGGATCCTGCATGAGACGAGGAATAATCATAAATAAGCATGTATTCAATATTTAGTGTTACCTTTTGACGCTGCTTTGAAATGTCATATATGCCCAGAACAAAGAGAATGGAAAAACAAAACTGCATCTAGTCGTGCTAGAGGGCAATCAGCTTCTTGAGCACCACAACCCACATGCTTAAACGCTCAGCATTTCTAACTTGCCTTCTCTGTTGAAACACTGAAATACTTTACAAATATATAATGTAATCATGTATTAGCAACACCCGCATATGTTCACAATACCATTTGCATTGGCGTGGTATCTGGAAGTGCTCATCAAAGTCAGACCCCATACAAAGCACTATTCAAAGAACAGAGATAAAAATGTTATCAAACTAAGACAAGATGCCATAAGAAGATGAAGAGAATGGTGAGCCAAAATGAGAGAAGCAGTAAGAGAATCTGCTTTTATGGAATCACTGAATGTCTAGAGGTAAAGAGGTACAATCTATACTATCCTCTGCTGCTACATCTTTGTACTGGAGCCTGATGTCTAAAAAAGGGAATAGACAGTTGTTTTTGTTTTTTTTTTAAAGGAAGTGACTTTTTAGGGGAAAAGTAGTGACTTCTGTATTCCATTATATTAACTTTTTGTCTCTGACAAAATAACATATATTGATGATGTAAAAATTCTGTGGGCATTTATATTGTGAATTAGAATGGTAGAGTACAGTGTGAGACAGTCTAAGGAACAGAAGATTGCCCTACAGTCCTTTATGAGACTAATCTTGAGCTTAAATCACTGATTATCTCTTGCATAGCTTATTTATTCCATAGAATTGGAATTACTCCATAGACTCATGCCCTGCAATTGCAATGAGAAGCCATATGGAAACTTTATCCAAACATTTACAAAGGGCCCATTTGTTCTTTAGTTTCTGCTGTACTCTCCAGCCTTCTTTAATGTGAGAGTATCATGATCCATTATGTCACTAAGACAAGGCAACCATCTTTGCACATCTTAATATAACTAACGGCATCCCTGAAATGGTTATTTTATATAATTGAGAAGAACTGACCAGGACCGTATTGTTCAGAGCTCATGGAAACTTCCACCTTGAGGTCATTGCCAATTCAAATCTAGCCCAGACAGATCCTGACTGATATTTGAAAGCATAATGCCAATGGAGGGTCTGACATATGACCATCAAAGAACTGATAAAGGCAATACTGATCACCAATGTAACGTCGGCTACAAGGTAGTTCTGGTCCTCCAGGAGATCTGTTTCCATGTTTCAGACTCAACTTGCTCAAACATGGGACACAGGGTTTATCAGCAATGCTAAAATTTGCATCTCTGCTATGTTCCCCTGCATCCAGCGGGTATGTCCAGTGTTGTTTGAGAACATCAGCCAAATACACCATGTATCATAATGCAAAGCGAATATAGTTTTACTAATCATTCCCCTCTATTTGGCCTTCTTGAGGGTGCATTTGGCATACTATGTCTAATTTTGTCCCTTCCTCCATTCAATAAAGACATGGACAAACTGGAGTGAGTGCAACAGAGAGCCACCAAGACAGTTAGACTGGAGCATATGAAGTAAAACAGGAAATTGAGAGGGTCAGGTTTGTTCAGCCTGGAGAAAAAGAGACTAAGGGTGGGATTTAACTCCTGCCTGCCACTCCCTTAGGAAAGGGTGATCATAGAAGAGACAGAGCCAGACTCTTCTCAAGGTGCACAGCAAGCGGAAAAGAGGCAACAGTCACAGGTCATAGGAAACAAAATTCTGTGTGGACATTAGAAAAAAAAAAATCACAGAGAAGGTAACACAGCACTGTAAGAGTCCACAGGTGTAACATCAGACACCTTCACTGTTGTGAGAAGAGCCCAGTCATGGTTCACCAGCAGAGATTCTGGTCTGCAGGGCCTGATTTTCTCAGAGGGATTGAACACCAGCCGTTTCCACTGAAGTCTGTAGTATGTGTCAACCTTTATTACTTTGAGGAAATTAAAGGTAGGTCACTGAAGATTCAAGGACCAGATTTTTAAAACTCTTTTATGGAAGGTACTGAACATTGAGGACAGCTGCAGACACACCTATTTGTTTAGGCACCCTAAAATTGTTGCTAAAACAGCACAGAAAATTGGGCCCTCATTGTTTTACATGTCTCTTGTTAGTTACACAGGTCAGATTTCTTTTGCTATTCCACAGTGCTATATGCGGTGCTGTGTTTATTTTCCAGGTCAAGTAGTTTCATGCACTGGAAATTTAACTTTGAAGAAATAATATGAGAAAAAAAAAGGATAATCTTAAATCTACCAAGTTTAAAGGGAAGAGAAAAAAAGTTCAGTTCACATGATTAACTGTCATAAGCACAGTACATACCATCAGAGGTGCCAAAGCCAGACTTGAAAGGTTTTAAATGTTTCAAGCTGTGCAAGCATGCGTTTCTTCAAACAGGCAGAACTGATTATGATGATCACAGGCAAAATCTTAGTTAAACAGAGGATGTGCAATTTTTGTAAATCGTTATACAGCGATTACTAACTATTGAAATAAATGGCTTGCATGTTTATTAGCATTAGAAACTTTTTTCTCCCCTCTGTATCCCTGGGAAGAATAAGGAATGCTGCAGGTGATGAAGACAATTTTTGTCATCAACACAAGACAGGCAACAAGTCTGGAGAAAATCAAACTTGATCAAGTGTTCTTTAGATTTCAAAAAGTTTGTTAAACTTTGGGACAGTGTTCATTTCTGAATAACTCTTTTCTAGCAGTTACGGTCAAAATGTCACAAAAATGCTAGGTTTTAGAAATTTTTTTACCCCTTCATTACGTAAAATATATACATTCTGGTCATACCAAGAAGCTGCATGAACATCTGTTCCTCACTGTGTCAGGAGCTGTACACACTCCTGAACACTCAACATTTCAGACGAATGGAAAGAAGCACAGGAAATTCTGAAAGTAGGGATAAGGTCATGAAATCCATATTATATTTTGCTGTTCATGTCCCTAACTCTAAACAAAACCTTATTCAGCTGAGCTACGTATATTTTTAAAAAACAATGTATTTAAACTGGCACAGATCATTGTTTGGACACTCCTAAATCTTCTTTAACTTGCACAAGAGACTGAACTGACAAAAAGGTATGAAGCAAGCTAAGAGTTTAAACAGAGCTTCGTGAGGGGTCTGTTTTGTCAATTCAAAACTTAAACTGGCATCACTTTAAGACTGTAAATGTGCCTATTATTCTACCCATGTTGTACCTCCAGATAGTTAAATGCTCACAGCCCACCTCCAAAACACCATCTTCACCATTCACCAGCAGATCAGAGAGATGAAAACATCTGCATGCGGACAAGGAAAACATTTGAAGATGGAAAACCTCTTTACCTAGAAGATAATGGGAGTTTACATCTTCAATTTAGGTGAAGGCTAGTTCTCCTCCTTGCTGGCAGCCTCCTCCCATCATATGGCCAAATGAATCAGTAGTTCCCAGGAACAGAAAGGTCTGTCCGAGCAGATCAGGTTGCAAACTGAGGCTTAAACATATGCTTGCTGCATTGTGTATGTCGGGGTCAGAAACTTTAGGAACAACATTGTGAATGTCAACCTATCAAAACAACAAATGATCAATATAACTTACTTTCCACAGAAAGACAAGATTTTTTCCTGAAGGGTCTTGTTTTATTGTCTTACCATTTGCTCTCCCAGCTGGAGACACCTGAAAGAGGTCTGACCTTCAATAAGTGGTGAGAATCTGCCCTTCTTTTTAAAATGCTGCAGCCATCACCCTTCCACATTACAGTGCAGCACTCAGGTTGTGATTCACAGAACTGTCCCTTGTTAGGATGGACCATGCTTAAGTCCACTGAAATAAGGAGGTGTTCAAACATTATCCTCATTAAGATATGTTTAACATTTTCATGGTGGGGATCTTTGACTGGTTTGATTCAGAGCACCTTGAATAAGCTGGAATTATTTGCTCAATGTTTTGGAACATGAGCAAATTTGATTTGTTCAGGGTGACAAAACATCCTGACTCCTACGCCTGGCTCTTAGTCATAGTTTCTCCTTTCTTCCATTTCATGATCTATTACATGAAATAGGATCTGTAACCAGCAATAAACGATTGGGTTTGTTTTTTTCTGTAGACTGAGCGTCTCATAATGAATTGATGCACCAGTCTGCCAGCATCTCACCTCCTCTCTAAATACAGAGACATACGCTTCCACCTACCTTTACTTAGCTCTTTCTCATACATGCACTCTTTACAAATATGTATCAATTTCTGCATGCGTTATTCAGAAGAATAATATATGACCTATAGTATATTGAAGTTGTCATTCTACAGTATCCTTACATTCGTAATGGAAAAAGCGAGATCCAAAGGGAAATCTAAGATGTTGATTAATACCAGAAAAGGAATAAATAAGATTGGAAACAGAGTGGATGCCTGAAAATCTTACTTGTTTCTACCTAGGGTCACTAATTTAATTTTCTCCTACCGTCCATGTGGTTTTTGTTTTTTAATTTCCATGAATTCCTGACTGTTTATTCTATAGCAAACCAATGGGATTTTGAGGCCATGGTATGTTGTGGGAAATGTCTCAGTAGTATGTGTTCTTTGTTAAAAGTTGCTGAGGAGCTGCTTTGGTGTAACTGAAAAAACACTAACTATTCCACTTTTAAAACGGAGCGTAATCTGCACATCAATTAAAGCCAAATGTCGGCTTAATGGTTAAGACACTGCTATGTGTCATCCTCCCAATATTCAGCAAATAAGTGTTCCATAAGTGCCTTGAAATCAAATTGCCAGTGTCAAAAAAAATCTTCAAATAGATGTGTGAAGGCAGATGGTTTGTTTATACACAATTTTAATAAGAACAGTGTTTTCCTAATAAAATCTTGTGTGATTCATCCAACATGTAGAGCACAACAAAGGAAAACAAGGAGCAGGCTATACGCACACACGTACCGGGTTCTGATTATGCAAAGTGCTCCAGCGCCTGCCCGGAGCCTGGCTAGCGATGTGCTCCCTCCCTCCCTCCCACCCCGACACCCCGGCTGCCTGGACGAGGGTGGGCAGCTGGGGCTTCAGCCTCGCACCTGGTAAGACAACGACCACCCTACTCAGTTTTCCCCTTGCCACAGCCCTCCCTGCTTCTAACAACATCTTAACAATAAATATAGAAAGAAATAGCAGAGGTGCTGCTGCTGGCAGTTGGTAGACTTCTGCCCCTGATCTATGCCCAACCTCACTTGTCCTTCCTTGCCTCCTCCCATTGCTAATATTCCTCCCAGTGCTTGACAGATGTTTTCTTATCATGCTACTGAGTAGTTATTTTTCAAGTGACTTCTCAGAGCAGATGTTCTACAGGCACGTGCTCTTTCGCCTTCTGCTGACATTATTTCTCTTATAAAAGAAGTGTTACTGCCACGCTACTTTAAAAAAAAAAAAAAGGAAAAATAAACCCCAGCACTTCAACTAAACAGACAAATCATTGGGCTTTTTAAATACCTGCTGATAGTCTTATAAGACAACCCTGATCAGCTTGGATGCTGTAGTTATTATTGTGCATTTCACAAAGAAGTAGCTCCGTCAAGATGTCTCTTGCTCAGAAAGCGCTAGTCCCTATCTAGTTGCAGGACAACTCATTTAACAATTAGCAATAAAGGCTACATGAGAACTAAAATGTGGCACACATATGTTTACACTTTAGACACACACTATTTCACCACCATTTTTTGATTATTTGCTTTAACAGAAAGTCCCAAAATAAAATATGCATCATTTGTTTTTATGCCAGCAGGTGAATTAATTCATACTCAGTGAACCCTGCCTCTGCTCCCTCCACCAAGTTCATACACTGGGACATGTTGTTTTTATTTACTTGGTCCTAGCATCTTTCCATTCCACTTTTAACATAGTGTTTCATTCCAGTTACTAATGCAGATATATACACTTGCTGCCGTTGTACTCAGGTTTTCACAGGGTGCTTGGAGGTGCTGCACTCAGACCCAGCTAGATCTCAGGTCAACACTTCAAAATTAGCGAGGAAGAACTCATTGCAGAGAAGTATCATTGAAAGCTGGATTTCAAAGAGAAATGTGCAGCAAAGTAGTCATGTGGAAATAAAACAGGGTTAGAGACACTATCTGGGTGGAGAAAATAAAAAAATATTTTATGAGTTTGGGAGCTACAACCAGTGGCCAGGTTTCCCCCAGACAGTATAAAATTGGAATTACTCCATGAATTAAAATTTGGTTTCACGGGAGCTGTGCCAGTTAAAACCAGCTGAAGAGCTAGCTCACAGCCCACAGTTTTTGGCTTTGACCAAACTGCACATCCCATGCCCTTGATGTGGAAGCATGGCCTTGAAGAATGAGCACAAGAGTAGAAAATCTTGACTTGAGCCACCTCATGCCTCTGCTCAAGTTGGCCTTTCTATACAACCAGTTCATTAAACAATACTTCAAGTGCCTGATTCATCCTTTTTTATGCCAGTGAAATTGTTGGATCCAAACCAGCACAAAACTGGAACCACACGGGGCTCAATTAAGCCCAAGGATTTTGAAAGGGTTGATTAGCTAATGCTTTTTTCAATTCTTGTTAGTATAAACCACCAAATGTGTTTCTCTTGAAGAGACTTTTTTTGACTTCCAGAAATTTAGGACGTGGGGCTGGGGGAGAGCAGCAATGTGACAGTGACAGGTAATCAGGGAATGGGTTTTGAGATAGTCTATCCACCAGGTAGTCTTCTGTAACTCTTTGAGACTTCTGCTCTGAAAGGCAGCTTCAGTCCTGCACTCATCAGCTTAGGAAAAACAAATGCAACTTTTTCTGTTGACAGTCTCTCCCTCCTTAGGCTAACATCACTCCTTTCTCACTGTCCTGCATACCACCAAAACATCTGTGGAGTGGTGGCCTGTGCCAGAACTCACACCAAATTGTCCAATTGGCCAGATGTCCCCAAGGACAGGACAAATGCCTCGTATCAGATGTCTCTCCATCCCACTAATTGTTTTGCTATACTAAGAAAAGAGTGCAATGGTTTAAAAAAAAAAAAAAACCCACACCCCAAAACGCAACAATGGGATATAAGCAGTTTGGAAGCCAAGGTGAGGAGAGAAAGAAAAAAAAGGCTAAATATAGTTGTGTGTGTGCATGCATGTGTGTATTTACTCACACACACACACATACACACATACTATATATAACATTCTCTCAAAATACATAAGATGGCCGAGAAATTTCAAGGGTGAGCACAGAGCATTACCAGAAAGCTAAGAGAAATAAAGTAGCTGACTTTGAAAAGAGTGGAAAGTACTTTTGATCGGATTTCTACTAACTGTGGGAAAGCTACTAGGGGAAAAGTGGGAAATGTTTAAGCAACTGTTGGAAAGAGTGCAGCTGAAATTCTTCCCACTTCAATCTAAACAGGGAAAAGTGCAACATAGGCCATTGTGGTTAGGTAAGGAATGAAATGCAAAGAGTTTTACAAGCAGAGAGCTGAAAGCTTTTAAAAAAGATAAACAAATCTGGTGCAGAGGATTTGGAGGCACTGTATGTAAAAATAAGCAGAAGTAAGTTAAAGGATCAAATTAAAAGAGCAAATGGAATTACTGAATGCTAAACTACATAATATTTCAACTGACAACAATGGGCTCTTTAGACATATTCACATTAAAGAAAAAGGAAAATATAATAGTGGTCTCCTAAAAATGCACAAAAAATGAGAAACAGGGACAAAGGAAATGGTCTAATAACAGTATAAAGGAGGAAGGGAAAAAACAAGGATTATATTACTGTTCCTGATTTAAAGCCCAGTCCTACAGGAATCAAAATGCAGGAATCAAAATCCTACAGGAATCTTCTTCAGTCTTTTAGGGGCAGATCTTCATCTGCACCAGGTGGAGGCAAAGACATAAAAGGCAGGACAAAGTGTGCCACTTTGTCCACCTTTTCTCCCAATTGTGACTATGGGGCTGGTTCAGGCCGCTGTGCTTGGAAGAAGAGGCAAGAAACTCCTGCAAATTTTGCCTGGCTACAGTGATCCTAAAGCCGTCTTTCTGGTATTTGTGAATCACTGGGAGTTAGCTGTTTTCTGATCACTTACTAAATTCAGCCCAACTTGGTGCCAGATAGCAGGGTGCTATAAAGCCACTACAACAATGCTTTTATTCCAGAGAAATCCCAATGCAGCTCAGCAACACTTAGGTAACTCCCTACCTATTTTGTTTACACCTTGTGTCCATGAAAGAAAAAATGGATGCTAAGCAATAAGACAATGTTAAATATCAGTATAACATTAACAGGCTGTGAAGAGCTATGAACGACAGTCAGATAGTCAGCGACCTACGATTTGTGGACATGGAAGACTTACTTGCTCTACATGGCTCTCTTCTGCCATATGGACCTTCAAAGCAAGGCACTTATGCAGAGGAGGATTTACGGAGGGAGTGGGCTAGGAAGGCTATACCCCCCTTTTTACCAATATATGCTCATGCTGTTTGACGGAGAGAGGCACTGCACTGCAGTGGATAAAGTAGTATTTTTCTTTCAAGCTCTCTCTCCCCATCTGGCTCCACACCTGTTATGTGTTAAGCTTATTTTCAGTGACGATGAAAAACATTTAGGATAACCTAAAAAATGTGTACAAAATAATGAAGGAAGTGATAATGATGCACATGGTAAAACATCCTCCCATCCAAGAGGCCCAACAGCCATGAAATGTGGCAGAAGCATTCTGAACATAAACACAAATAAAATCCAGTAAGAACCTTTTTCACAAAGATAAATAAACACCTGGAATAAGTGTTCACACTGGGCAATAAAAACAAATTGCAACAGTGATTTAAGTATTTTCATACTGCAAATAAAAATATAGAACATTGGAAAGCAGTAATAAGGTAAATGTAACAAGAAAACAAAAAGAAGACGCTTGGACATGTCCATGTGCAGACTGTATATGGAATAAAAGCAACTGTTTATTCTTAATAGAGTTACCATTACTTTATTCATTCTTCTCACACCAAATGTATATGAAGTCAAAGGCAGATACTTACAGTGGAATTGTAAGTACAAACACGCTTACAAGGTTTGCAAGAACAAATCCTGATTTCTTATTTTGATCTATCACTGTTGAAGACGTTGGCACTGACATATTATGCCTGGCCACTCATGAAGGATGTTAACCTTTCAGAAGTAAGACCACTGTTACCAAGAATGTTTCCTGCTTTGAAAAACCTGCCTGACCTCTCGAACTGATTTGCTCTATTTAAAGTTAGCCCTGAACCTGAACCCCAAATCCAAAACCTTAAAGGTATGGTTCTGTCCCTAAAT
This sequence comes from Scopus umbretta, assembly GCA_013400535.1. NCBI lineage: Eukaryota > Metazoa > Chordata > Aves > Pelecaniformes > Scopidae > Scopus > Scopus umbretta. The sequence continues at coordinate 14,906 of VZTL01075522.1, forward strand.
TTGAAACTTAGACCCTTCTCTGGGCCTGGTTCTCAATTGCTTTATTGGTGTCACATTCATTTACACTTGCTGAGTGTGTGGTTCTCTATGTTTATTCCCTAAAGATGAGCTGAAAAAGTACATATACCCTGTGCCCAAAATATGTATGTTTTGACACAGCCTTTGAAAGTAGTGTTAAATCTTTAATATCATTAAAAATATGCAAGTATTTCTTCTTCAACAGCTCCACTCTCTCTCAGTTCTGCTAATTTTTGCTCTGAGGCACAATGCTCACATGTTCAGATACTGCTCAAACATGCTGGACAACAACCCTCTGTTTACACACAGGACAGCGCTCAGTCCAAGTTTCTCTTCTCAGTCCTCAGTAGATGTTTCCACGTTGTTTATAACAAACTGCGTCTCGGGGGCAAGAAGCAACACGGTTTTGTTACTGCTTTGTTTGGAGGATTGCTGATTACCACCCACTATGGATATGGGGGTTTGTGCCGTGGTTTGGCCCAAGTGTGCTGCAGCTCTTACCCCATGTCCCGCAGCCAAACCAGCAGAAGATGGTGATGGCTGTCACTCCCCATTGCCCTCTGCCAGCTTGGAAACCAGGCACTGAGAAGCTGCACTTCATTACTGCCGCTGGACAGTGCTGAGCCGCGTCTGCGTACAGTGATTAATTCAATGAATTTGGCATGCAGAAAAGAAATGTCTCAAAATTGCATTATTCTAGTGAAAACACCTGGATGCCCTTAGGAAACAAATATAACAAAACTAGTATTGAGAAAAAAAGAATCACTAGGTATTTTAAAAGGGGGAAATAATTCGAAGTCACAGCTTTTATGTACCAGAACCAGCCTGGGTAAACCAGATCCTTTTGCAGTGTTATCAAATGCTCTAGCACATGGATGACGTGCAGACTGCAGGTTTCCCGTTCTGCTAAAATATTGGGGCAGGACTTCATTTACTGAAGTTTTTGCTTTAATATTAAAAACTTTGATAGGTGTTCTCTATGCCACTACGAAACAAAACCGTATCAAAAGGAGTGATACATGTCACATAAATTAGACCAAAATCTACAATTTTGACTCACAGTCAGTAATGTCTCTCTCCTCCTTCTCCCCCAGCTTTTCGATAAGAGAAGGCACTGGAGAATTTGAGCATCACTCAGTTTTCTTGCTTCTCCTTTAATAAAATACAGTTAAATTGGAAGCTTTAGTAAATCCACACACCCTATCCTCACGTTATCAAAAGGCTGAAAGGTACTGGTAAAACTCAGAAGCCAGGGTGTCTAAATCAGTAACTCTTCTACATCATTACCACAAAGGCTCTAATATTAAACCAATTCAGTTGTTTCAAAAGTGTCATAGTGGCTGGACTTTTGGAGCCTTTCTAAAACTGAAGTTCAGAGTTAGAAATGGTTATGCAATGCAAGAATCAGCAAAAAACCTTTGCCTAACAGTCCCATTTAGTATTTTAAATGGTTACCATACAGAATGGCAGTGACCAGGACAGGGAGTAGATGAGAATTTCACCCCAAAATCTACTCAACAGGATTTTATTTGTTGTTTTAATTAAAAAGAGTAAAACCCTGCATTCCTAAGCATTGTCAGCAGATACATAACAATTGCATGTACTCTGAGGTTCCTACTATGTATCTCTCAGTTACCGATTTGAGGAAAATACAGTCTAATTTCAGTACTCTGAGCTAATCAAACCGGGGTGAGAGGGGAGAGTGTTTCCAGTACTTTTCTGTAGAAATCTCTTGTGGCCCATTCTATTAAAAAAAAAAGTGAGATTCCTTTTAAATCTATAATTTCTGTATTCAGTCATTAGACCCAAGTCCATATATGACCTCATGGAACAAAAGAAAGGGAATGTGATGATGTGACAAAGGTATTTATTTTTCATGTTCCATTGCTATGAAGTAGCTTCTCAAGCTCACTGCCTGTAACATTAATTTAAATGAGATATAATAGGACAATTCATTCTCATTCTGCAGTTTTCATCTGGCTTGCAAAATACTTTCACTACTTATAATTCCTTTTTTACTTTTCTGAACTATTTTTTCAGTTCACTGGTGTGATGAGAAGAGCACTTTCTTCATACCAATGGTGTCTAGACAATTTCTCCACACTCATAAATTAATTAGGACCAACCATCTTCGATAAAAATACAAGGGTTCAAACCCCCGCAGTGTTTCTTTAACTGAAGTACATGAACAATTTGCACTTACAGTCACTGTGACAACATACCCAAAGGTGTTATGTGTACATATAAAATACACCAGAATCTGAGTTGCACTAGTCTTGCCTCAGCAATTGTACTTATGTGTACAGACGATAAATGCTTGCACCATGTTATGGACCTCAGGACTTTTCCATTCTCTGTATCTGAAGAGCAAAACATGTGATGCAAAAGCCATACCACAATTAGTAACTGAAGCAAAGTTCAAATCCTTACACATTCAAGCTGCTGTTTGAGCACCTGTACATTAGTATTTGCTTATTCAAGATCCTACTGCAATATTTTGGATGAGACTCTTCAGCATCAAATACTGATTTTATTCATTATAAAAGAAGACCATGACAGAAATCTTTTACCTGATCCTGTACTGAACTTTTGCTTAACTTAAACAAAAATTAGATAGTAGCCACTTTTGCTTCCACAGTATCTCTAATAAATAAATACCTTAATTTGAAAAAACTTCACCCCAAGTTCATCTTGGTCCTCTTCTTAAAAAAAGGCGTATTTTTTCTTCCTGACCTCTTTCCTAGCAAAGGCAGATAGGTTGTGTGCAGAGTTTATTACGAGATTGGTCAAGATAATTGTGGCATAATTTTCTCAGCTATTTCTGTCATCATTTTTAAAGGCAGAGATGATTATGTTTCTCTTTCACCCATCTGGGAAAACACTGTGTTCTCATGTAATTTGAACATTTCAGCGAGGATGTGAGACCATCGTTTTGGATGTAGCTAATAGTTCTGTCATTAGGGCATCCTCTCCTGAGACTTCATTTTTATTATTAATAATTGTCAACACTATCTCTTTTTCAGAAACAATCAACCACACCCAAGTCTTCTCTTCCTCTCTGGCACAACACCGGCCAATACTACGTCCAAAATGTGGCTATGGTTCTGAAGATCCTTGAAGATTCACTTACTCCTTATGAAAATCTTCATAGACGATCCTTTTTTCTATAGCACACTTTTAAAGAATGATTATTGAATATTTAGGTGAAAACAATCCTCTTCTTTTTTAAGGTCACCTCAGAATTAAACTCCAAGTCCCATATTTTTGCTGGAGTGACCATACCCCAAATTCTCTTCTCATTTATGCCAATCTTCCAGTGCCATAATTTAAGTGAATTACCCTTAATTGCATCTAACCTTTCAGAGAACAAGATCCTGACTGTCTGCTTTGCTGGTTTTCACTTGATCTTTTTTTTCCCTCTGTGCTATTCTGTTTCTGGTAACTGTGATATCAGTTACCACAAGAAGCATTCCTGTTGTAAAATACTTTTTTTTTTTGATCCAATATTAGATAATTTTCCAGATCTGCAAGGCTAACATTCTGTTTCACTGTGATCACTTACATTTCAATCTATTTTAACCACCAGTTTTCTACCTAGGAATTTTGTATCAGTCACCTCCAACCCTTAACGCTTGAAAAGGTTATGACTTCAAGTCCAAGTTTTTGCCTCTGCTTACCATTGAGGTAAAACCAAGACATCAAATAGGTTAACAACACATGCATGAGTACATATTACTGTGTATATAGTTTGTACTAGTGCTTTGAACCCTGAGTTTGTTATTTCTCTAGAACTGGCAGCATTAAAATGTTCCTACTCGATTTAAAATCAGTAATTTCCAAGTATGTTTGTAACATAAGTATATTTAAGCTTCAGTGTCCACACCATATCTAAGAATCTGTGTTCACATTAACCATTCTTGTTTATATATATATACAGAATCTTTGATGTACCTTGTGCACCAAATCCAGTAGTTTTATAAACATAAGCAACTATAGTTGTTGCTCTGCATTTGACTTAGAGTAATAATATTACTAAATTTATACTGTTCCAGCTTATTCTTTAACAAGTTTTTTTCTCTACTACCAGAAATAAGGCATTTGAACTAAATTGTTTTGTGACAATAATTACAAAACTAAAAAATAAAATCAAATTAAATGGTAAGCTTTGAAAATTTGGATCATGACGGTGGCTTTTGGTTAAGCAGCACTTTTTTTAGGACTGTCAAAATCTCTTTTAAAATGAACTGCATATTATTCACTATCTATCCAGAAAAGTTCAAAGCACTTCAACATTTACTCAAGAGTTTGCCTGTTCTGACTGGCAGCAAAATAAATATGATGGGTGGTCTGTTTAAGGCACCTGTCCAAGCCCAATCACATTACATTTTCATAGTATCAACATTTGAAAACACTATAGCTGTTGCATCAACAAAAGCGCATGGGAATATCTCCAAAGCAGATGGCAACTAGCACATCACAAAAACATGCAGATTCTTGAGCCAATTTATATAGCAAAACAGCATCTACCACAGAGCAAAGGGAAGAATAATTAGCATATTCAAACGTTCAGAACTTCCCAACATCACATGGCTTATGCTAAGGACCATGAAAAGTAATTGCTCTCACGTAATACTGACTTTCATTTGGACAGGACCAACTTACAGCAGGGTTTATTCAACTGAGTAATTCCCTTTGAATCTGAAAGAATACACAATTCATCTGACAATATTGGCTAAATTTTGCATAATGGAAAACACAGAAATCCAGACAAGGATCTTCTTAATTCAAACACTTAAGTATTTTGGTGTCAGTTCTTTTAAAGCAGTATGGTTCTAATGTCATTAATGTATCAAACTTTATTGTAATTCACAGGTATCTAATAAAGGCTACATTTCAAGACAGCAGTGAGCAATCTGCACCTATATAATGTAATGCTTCATGCTAGATTTGTACACATACTGCGTGCCTAGGTCTCTTTGCAATTGTTTCTGAAAACAGTGATTATGTTACACAAATGTAACTTACATGTTTCACATTGTCTGAAAATCTAATTATTTAATTTTCTACATAATTCTCTCTGTGTTAATTGACCCACAATGGAGTCATCCAGTTATCCGCATGTGGTCCGGTTTTGCAGTTTTCCCATGCATGAGAATTCATTCAGATATGTAATAGAAAAACTGCTCTACAGCTAGGCTTAGAGCAGATCCAACACCCCGGTGGGTAACCTTTCTACAGTGACCTGTTCATAGTTTTCATACTCCAATTCCATAGTTCCTCTGCTGCAGGAAAGAAAACAAACCCTTGTTATTGCTAGCTTGACGGTGCTGGTTTTAAAAATGTAGGTACACTTCAGATATGACAGAACTGGGTCATAACTATTTTGTCGTCACTCAGCCACTACACTCCAACTACAAGAGTTTTCAGATCTAAACTGGGACCCAGTTAGACTTCTGAGAGACATCGTATTCAGTGGCCTGCTAATAATGGTATGGCCACAACCTGGTCTCCAACAAAACCAAAGTAGAAACTTACTATGTGCTTAATCTCACCTAACTTGAGATGTCCAGACTTCAGGTGGATATAGCTGAGCTCATGGCCATAGGCACCCTTTACAGACCATAGAGGAGCCCCACTGCCTCTATTGACTAGAGAAAAGGGCCAATGTTACAGACCCAGAAAGATACCTGCGCCCTTAAAGTCCAATTAAACAAAACAGTAAGGACCAAGCACACATCTTTTCCTTAGCACACGTAAGAAAAATAGTACATCCAGAACTTATTATCAGAGATTGTATAACTACTCTTTTGGGATGTATTTAATTTTAGAAAAATAAATAAAACATAACAAATATATATATGATAGTCGCTCTGCACATTGGTTTTATATTCAATCATAAATTTATATGTAGGAAAAATGTATTGAGAGATAGTGTATGTCCTTATACCATATCTGGTCTATGATGAAAAAGATACACCACAGTGTTTTATCTTAAGGCATCACAAATGTTATCTTAAAAGCTTGGAGCACAGTTTTGCACCATTCACATTACCTCCATATTATGTGTATATGTATATACACGTGTATACACGTTGGACGCTCTGTTTTGGAAGAATTTCATGCACCGACACAAAAATACTTTTAAAACATAGCACAATCAATTTAAAGAAATGGGGTTTCCATTAACCCACTGTCTGAAAGTGGAACTATATATCTTTCGGACACCCTCTGATTTCCAGTCTTCCAAAGGTCTTGGTGGTTTATCTTGTCAAATAGTCACAAGATTGTACTGGAAATATGAACAAAATACTCATTTTCCCAAATGAAATGCTATAAATTTAGGCCACTATAAACCTGTCAGAAGTATCCCTCCGTAAGTTTCACACCAGGGTGTGGTGCTGCACAGCTGAGGAGCTGAGCTAGTAAGTGTTGAAAAAGGAAAAATGCTGCTTTATGGCATCACGTAAACTGACACCAAAAAAAATGCTTGCACCTATGCCCCAGTTTTGACAAACAAATGCCCAAAGGTGGGAGCCATACAAACAAAGTCCCACTGATATGAAAGCAGGAGGAAAGCAACAAACAGGCCTGTCAGGGAATTCTGTATTATATGTTTCCAGTGTTGATATAAATTTCTACATTTTATCTGCTCAGGCTCAGAAGACGTAAATTAACCAAAACCAATGTGAACATAAATACTTTCTACATGCAGATTAAATAAGCAGTTTCTGCCATTTCCATGTTCTAATGTCATTACAGGGTTGTGAGCCCAAAAGTTGGGTTCAGCTTATCTTTGGGTCAACCAGAGGGAGTTATTCCAGACTGACAGTAATGTAACCAAAACCAGATTTTAGCATTTAGAAAGCAAATTTAGATTTTGTTGTGACTGTATAAAGTCCTGCCAATATACTTATATGAGCAAAGCCCTCTTTCAGACTTCCAGTTTATACTGGCAAAAGTAGTCCATATCGACATGAGATACGTTGGTTGGAGAGATTGCTTTTCTGTGGAGAAAATGAGAGAGCTTGCTAGCACAACTATGTTACCTGAGAGTGTGATATGTTTAACATGCCCGACTCACATATACGTGAATGCAGAATGGGGCAGCACTGATCGGGCACACTCGTTTATGAACTCCAGTGCAGTAATCTCACTAGAGAGCTCCTGTTAACTTCAAGAATTCATAATTCATAAATCAGCGCTTAAAAAAATGAGTCAAAATTAAGAGAGTTTTAAAATAGGAATCTTGGGGTTCTTTTCTTGTACGTCTGGATGTTAAGGTTCATGTTTTCACAGCTTATTCCTCAATTCAGGGTGCTTACGTCCTTTTAAAGCAACAAGAACTTGAGATCCATATTCAGTAACATATATGCAAGAACACTGGTCCTCAAGAGAAATACCAAAACACACACTGAAATCACAAGGCATAACAGTTTAAATCGATGAAGGATCCTTCATTCTGAGTCCAGAAATTTTACTCAAGACTGTAATAATATTGCGTACCAACAGCTTCCCACAGGCAAAGCCCCAGTGGAGCCAAACCCTCCCACGGCGCTTCAAACTTCCCCTAAAAGTCCTGAACTCGCATCTCCCACAGCCAAGGTGATTTTACTACCCAGGATAAGCATCTCTGAAATACTCTCTCATATGTAAAGCTGCTTTGCCAGCAACTGGCAAGTCAATGTAAACCCAGTCATACCAGTTAGCAGCCATAGCTCTAATCACCAACGTATTAAATAAAAGGCAGACACCACCAGTCCCCAGATTAATAGAAAGCAGCTTCGCTATTTGCTGAGAATACTGTTAATGTGTTTTTGGTAAGCCCCGAGCATGTCTGCGAGATTCCTTGGGGAATTCTGGTTGAGGAACACCTCTCCAGGCTCCAGCAGGCTATAAGCTGAACAAGATGGGCCAAGGAGCTTGCCTGGGAGATGCCTGCAGATGCAGCAGCTGAGTGGACGTCCAAATGACTCAGAAGCAGCAAACCCGCTGCAAAGAACAGGCAGAAGAAACACACAGGCACCAGTAATGTAGCCAAGCCTGGATTTGTTTTGGCAGGCTGTTGGCTAGCTGCAGGCTCGGATTTCTGAAGAAGGGAACTGCCTCCTGTTGTCCCTGGGACTGTGCCCTCGTTTGTTTTTAAAGAAACTGGATGGCATGCAGTAAATATCTGGCTCCTGCTAGGAAAATTATCTCACAAGACCCTAAATACCAATTATCTCTTGGGCCAAAAAGAACATGATTTGTTTATTTATTACTTGTTTACCTTGCTGTGGTAACTAGAAACACTGGGTCCAGATCCCATGGTGCCAGACAGCACTCAGATGTAGAACACAACTTGCTTTTCTCTTTGTGGACGGATTTCCCCTACCAAACTCCATGGTAAATCATATCTGTGATGAACAATATGAGGGATGTAACCTAGCCAGGGAGCTTTTTTCCCTAGTAAGGAACAGGAGAACTCAGCACCAACTTTTCAGAATTTTGAACGATGCTCATTTGCTAAAACCTCAATTTTTTTAAATTAAAAAATACGAATGGAAATACATTTTTGCTTTGCTTGGAGAGGGCACGGATAGTTTAGGATGACAAACGGACCACTAGGCCGTGCACCTGAATAACAACCCCTATGGCACTTCCTACCTCTACTTCTGCACTTGTGCAGAGAACTGTTTACAAGAACTTTTTAGAATAAACTATGCCAAGACGTACACTGAAAGGGGAGACCTAAAAAATCCCCATGCCATATAAATTCTATGTCAAAGCACTGCCATTAATTTCCAGTGAATGAAACCACCTGCAAATTTGAGGACAGTTGCTTATTTCTACCAGATCACAGTAACTGGCATGATGGTCTTAAAAATAGTGGACAGACCCTTCAGCCTGTAAAAAACTGGGAGAAGGATAGGAGAGGGAAGGGATGTACAAAAGAGTCAAAGAAATTCAGCATTGCATTTTAATGCCTTAATAATGATGAAAGCAAGTATAGGATAGCTATCACTCAAGCAATAAAGACTAGATATTACTGATCTGATCTTCTGATATGGTGACAATAATGCCATGACACCGAGAAAGAAATAAAGGGGGTGTGTGGAAAGATCCAAATACTTGATGTTTTTATTTCCCTGCCAAAATCCCTTCTCCTGTCAAAATCACCTAAATGTAAACATAATCAACTCAAAATCAGATACACTTCTGTGTAATCATCGATGGAGCATCTGTGGATTAACTCACCTACTAAAAAAACCCAACAGTAACCATACAATACCTACAAACTATTTTTCAGTGTGGGATGCAAGAGCCTTAGTTCTGCTTATACAGTTATAGCAGTGGTTCTGGTTGTTATGTAAGTACACATGCTGGACATAAAAATTACTCTGCAACATACTGTTTTCAGCTAAAGTTAATTTTAAAGTGCAAAGACATTTTAAATGAGAAAAATATCAAACTGGTTGCAAGTAAATTAAACTCTTCTGGTTTCCTCTGAATAGAGTCAGTGTGAGAGAACAGAGTCGGAACAGAGTGCACTGTGAGCAAGAGCCTATCCTGAGGAACAAAATGCAGCTCACGCTTAACATGTACTTTCTTTAAAAAAGTTAACTATGGCCACGTCTATTTACATTTTGGTATTTTTTCTGCATTTAAGTAAAAATTTAATCTATTTATTTCATTAAGCCCAGAAAAAAAATTAAAAAGAGAAGGAATTTCAACAAAATATGTTTTTAAGAGTGTGGGAGGACATTTTATTGATGCTGTGAAATGTAATAAATTCCTTTTGGAGATGTTACATGTCAGCAGTGAAAGACTTGTTAAGAAAATTCGCAAGCTATTTTCATACTGCCTATAATTTTTTATAGTTCTTGTCATACTGTTAATTCACTCAGGATAGTCCTTTCAGTTAGTAAGGCCAGGCTTTAGCAGCAGCCATGACTTTTGTGGTTTTCATGGGTTACATCTGTCTGCTTCACAGGCTTCATGGGTTTGGCCCAGGAAAATAGTCATACCGCTCTTCTAGTTCTTACTCCAAGCACGTTCCCTCCTTCCCCTCCTTCTTTAGGTAGAAAGCAAAATTGGCAGGGGAGGGGACTCCATCATCCCTTTGACAACAGAAAACTCCCAGAAATTAAAGAGTCATCTCCTGGCCATTTCTGAGCACTTGATTCAGATCTATCACAGTTAGAAGGAGTTTTTTTTCTTTTTTTTTTTTTTTTTTTTGTCATTAAAATACATTTTTAATATCATTAACATTCAAGATAATTAATACACTTAAAAGCAACACCTCAAGACAAGATTTTCCTCTGGTATAAATAACAAGTTATTACAGTAAATTTGTTGTCATCAGAATTATAACTCATCTCTGTTCCATTTAGGTTTGTTCAGAGTTCCTATTCTCTCACAAGTTTCTATGTAGTTATCTATTTTGTCTTTAATGTTTTAAAAATATTGGTCTTTCCCCTGAAGCCCTGGAGTCTTCTCCACTCAGGGAAAGGTAAAGCTAGCCCTTTGCTTGTTTTCTAGTGAAAAAGAAAGAATGAATCTTATGCCTCGACTATTAATCTTTAAAAAACCAAACAAACATGACACACAAAATCCTCCAAACCTAGAGTACTATTTTTGCATGGTCTGCAATTTTATTTTTTGTTTTGTTCCTGGCATCAAGCTTTCTTTCTTGGCACAAAGAAATCTTGTACCTCCTAGCTGGTAACTCGGGGCAGGGAATGACAAACCATAAGCTTTAAAAAGGCTTGATCACGGTTTGTTGCCGTAACTGTGCAGAAGAGTTATTCCAAAGCCACACATCACCTTTGTTCATTGATCCTTCACATACAATAGCCCTCAAAAATTACAGTGCTCATGAAAGATGGCAAGATAAATTAAAATAGTACAAGTAAGTATAATGAAATGAGTGACTATGTCCTACAATCATGATTAAACTTTGCTGCTAACCTAATTTTAAAAAAAAAGCCTTGATGTCTCAAATACTACTTTTTTTTTTGTATACTGCAAGTCAAATGAAAAGCCAGGTGAGTCTCAGCGATTAGGCACTGGCAATACTGACTCGTTCATGGTGGCACTACTCTGCTGAGATTCTGTATTCTTGAACTGGGCAACTGGGACTGCAGAAAATTTTAGCTCTCTCTTTCATCCCTCCCCACCACGCAATTTTCTCATTTCCCCAACTATCAGATTTTTCCCCTTCTATTTACTTCTTGGACCCATTGCAGAAAGCTTCTAGATATATTAAAAAGACAGCTGCATACGTTTTGAAGGGGCATCACAGCACGCCATTTGTCAGTCTGTGTTTAACTGGTGCCCTAAGATTTCATGGCCTAAATATATAGGAAAATAGTAGTCAGGACAGTAATTTGAACAGAAATACAAGCACAGCATGCTCTTCATATTACACACACGCTGATGTTTCATCTACTTAACCCACACAGGCCATTCTGAAGGTAATAACATGCTACCTCAAGAGGCTAAGTTTTCATTACATTTTTAAGGACTAACAGGTGTGCCCCTACGGTTTGCCAAAATACTTCATGATGAACTGCAAAACTAATCTGTAAACTTGCTGCTCCCCCCCCGGTTCGCGCTCCACCTGGCCAGGGAAATGGCAATAGCGGGGTTTATGCCTGGTCATCCTTGTTCTACTGCGGCAGACCTCAAAGCACCAATGCAGGTGGTTAATCTACACATCACTAGGGGAAAACAAACAAACAAACAAACAAACCCTAAAAAAAAAAAAACCAACCCTAAAAAAAAAAGTCTGATGACCTTGAAAGTGTGTAGGTTACCTACAAGTGCAAAAGTAAGCTCCTACTCCTTATCCCCCTACAGAAACTATGAACAACATGAGTAGTTGTGCTCAGACATGGATTAAGGTCAGTCAAGCTCTCAAAATGTCTGCTGGGCCTTTGTAACATTGGCCCTTGGAGGCCCTTCAGGCTGAAGGGCCTCCAAGGAGCCACCGGAGCCCCCTGCCTCGCCTCAGCTCGCCTGCCAGCCGGGCCTTTACTCTGGAAAGCCAGCACCTGGCGGGGCTGAAGCCTAACCGCCTTTCCGAGCACCTACGGCGGCACGACAAGGGCGGCCTCCCCTTCGCTGTTTGATCCCCCGTTCGCCTACCATACGGCATTTCTCAGCGCGGGGTCTGCAGAGATACGGCGTTTTCTATAGATAGATTTTGGCCACAAGGCATGGCGTTAAAAGTGACGGCTCTTCTGCTCTGGGGCCGGCAGAGCTGCTCCGGGGGGGGGTGG
>VZTL01075522.1:35947-55935 GCA_013400535.1 Scopus umbretta
CATTATATGGCCTGGTACTCCATCCTTTCACCTAAGTTCACATCTTTGCTCGGCTCATGGGTGGAAATGAGTTTCATCTCATCGTAGTCCCCATTTGGCTGTATCGTAAAACCACCAGACAGTTTGGCACCGTTCAGCTACGTTGGCAGTCTCTACTTGTGAGAGGCCTAGGACTGGAAAAGCAGCAGGGGTACTGCAGGTCAGACTTGAGATGGATTGGCGGAGCCATGTAGGGGACCATGCACAGTGCCTATCGTACTATGTTTGGCTCAAGCAAATGCTATTAATCCTTCACTTTTGTAAGCTCTAACCTCATTCATAAATTTAGCACAAAGAAGCGTTTTTAGAGGTGGAAGCTTGAGGGACAAACGGAAATGGTTTTGGCTGATATCATGGGGTGGTTCTTTCATCATCTGATGAAAGTAGAAATTTAACATTCTGCATAATAATGATGGAAGCATGCTTGGATAAATTCATATTTTCCTTTTATTTCTCCTCTTGCATTAGGTGGTGAAAACACGGATATGCATATACGCAGTGGTTACATCATAGACTAAATATCATGTGAAATGCAACGAACGTTTGTCAGAGATACTTTAGTCATGCCTTGGGAAAACGAAGTAGAATGTGATGGCAATAATCTCTTCCCTTTAACTATGTCGTGCTCTTAGACATCGTTCGTCTTGGTTTTCTTCTCTCAACTGATTTCCAGTACAGAAGAGTTGGAGACAGTGGGTTTTATATGGCCCCTCCAGCAAGCAGTTGTGGGGTCCTAAGTTATGTGTTGTTCTGTGCTCTTGCTTTACAGTCTTTTCAGGGGTTTCTGTGCTTAGCTAGTATCACTCATCCATCCTGGGTGCTGTTTGCCACCAGCTTGTGAAAGATACCACTCAGAATCTGAGAGTGTCTTTCAAACCCCATAATGGAGAACTGATTCGTATTGGAGCCTGGTTTGCCTCTTGCCACTTTCTTTCAGTTAATTCATAAAGCAGCCACTGTTAGCTGGTTGTTGAGGAACTGGCAGTGTCTAGAAAAGGTCAGTTATGGTCTTCTCAACCATAACATTATTGCCATTCTTCAATTAGGACAAATCTCCACAATTTACACCACCACCACGCCCCCAAATAAAACCCAAACCAGCAGAAACAAAGAAACAGACACAAACTCAGAATTTGGCCTGCTGAGTTTTATGTCCGCTTCTATTGCTGCTTCCTTTGTCTTGAATGAATAAGATTTGACCCAAGTAACAAAGGCTGTCAACATAGTATTTCTTTAGCTAACCATTCTGTACTGGTTCAGTTAGCTCTCATTTCAGGCAGTACACATCCAGAACAACTCTATCAAAAGCATTTACATGTGATGGAGTGAACAGGCACAGTCTGTTCTGTGGAACAGGCAAAATTACTCCTCATGGAGATCACTCCTGCCTTCCTTTTTTAAATTTTTTTTAAGTAGACTTCCAAGTTTAAGCTGTTTGAATTTCTGACATATCTTGCGCTGTGTTACCATACTGCAAAGATTCATTTTTAAAATCTGTTGAACCTCAGTTTTAACATAAGATATACCTTGGCCTAGAGCTTTGAATTATACTTCTGATTTGAATAGGTGGATTCTCTGCCTTCCCCCTGCTCTTTTAAAATTCACTTTCTGCTTCAAGCAGACAGTGTGAATTAAAAAGCAGAATCATGAACCAGATTGTCTATTGTGGTGTGCTATTATCGGCAGTGAGATTATGCTAGCAGAAAATTTGGGACTGGGGAGTAACTGTGCTTTCATTGGAAAAACCTGCCATCAGCTTTAGGAGAGTTAAGACTTGCTTCTAGAACTTAAGCAGTCTGGCAGCATGCTCTGCAGATTTTCACAAAGGGATGCATAGACTTCCAAAAGACAACATTACAATGTCTCGTGTGACTCTGTGCCTCCTAATTGAGAGGAGGTGGGTTTGGGAAAGAAGCAAAAGTGAGGATTTCAAAAATTTTGATCTTTCTTCGAATCTTGAAGCCTATCTTCAGCATAAACTCCCAGTTCTGTCTGACATCTCAGAAAGTTCTGTCTGGAACTTCAAGAAAGCTCTAAGTCAGCACCTGTGGTCTGGGTTTTATGTAAGTGCATTAGCAGGGTGATAATAGTGCTGAATGTGAAGGCAGAGATACGATTGCACATCAGGAGCAAGAGCTGGGGGAAGAATAGTTACTATTTGCAAACATGCTGTGTGCTACTCTTACGTTTCTTATTTAAAGCAGCTAGTAGTGCTGGCTTATCTTTTAACTTAAAATGTGCAGGAACAGTGATTTATTTGATAACAAACAAAAACACGTGTAGTTTTATGTGAATTGCTATGCTAATAGCATCATTTTGGTGATAGGATTTGGTATGAATCTGAATTTGAACCTTGTGTAGCATCATTTAGTTGCTCTCTATGTCTGTTAACTTAAGATAATTTCAAACTATTTAGCACAACTCTAAACATGATTTAAGAAGGTCTAGAGTATATAAGCCATGCTTCAGGAAAGCGGAAAATGATAGTGTTACTGCTTCGTGCTTTCATTATAGTTTCATTGTTAGTACATAACTGACATTAGCAGAAGCTAACCTATCTTTAGGTTGTGGAAACTTGAATTATCTGTGTTACTTTGAAACTTTGCAGTGAAATCAACAGTGAAAATTACTTCTGTCTGAATACATTTTTAAAAGATTGAAAGGATGATAAATACTTACAGAGATGTTACAGGATATATTTTCCTTTTAAGACATTCAACTATTAGCTGTGTAGGATCTTCTTGGAACTGCAGTCTCATGCAAGAGGTGTATGTGTGAGAAAACGGTCGTAGATCAACGCACACCCTTAAAAAATAAGACCTGTAAAGTAATCTGAAAACACGGTCTAGGGTGATTTGAGGATGTTGAGAAGCATTTTAAAGATTCTTTACCTCAGGGTGCCTGCAGTTTCTTAAATGCTGTTTGATATTAGCCATGTCTCCTCTACGTTGTCTTTTATCTTTATTTTTGAATGTTAAGAGTTAGTTTAATTTGTAGGAAATTGTGTTTCAAATGTCTCTTAAAAATGGGTACAAGTTTGGAAGTTGGATATACCCAGAGAGAAGGTTTTTGATTCTTGTTTTCTTCTACAGATTTGAATCTTTTGTGTGCTCCAGAGCAAGCAAAACAAAACCACCACCGCTGCCCCCTTTAAAACTAAACAAACAACAACAAAAAAAACCCACACTACTTGGAGGGTCTATATATTTTCATTCCAAGTTTCAACAGCATGTTTTAGAGACATGGAGCTTTATTTTTATTATAATTTAAAAAAGAAAATAAAGAAAGTGAGGCATAGAGGAAAAAATCATCAGGACTATTATTATGAGTTTTGATTAAACTTAGGAAAGCAAAAAATCCAAACTTAAAGCTGACCATTTGGTCTGACACCATCCTTAACTGACCATGCTGATTGTACCAGATGGAGTTTTCACTCCACTCTGTATTTCTTTGCTTTTGTGTATTTCAGTGCAGCCTCTCATGTCACCGTAGCATAGGGATTTTTTAAATTTTTTTCCTTTGTGGTTTAATTCTATGAAACAATTTTGTTCAGTATTCTTGGAGCTCTACAGATGGTTCCATGCCAAACATATTTGTTTACCGTGGTAATGTCTGAGTTGTAGTGTGCCAGCTAATAAAGGGATTTATTTAAGGAACAAGGTGAATGACTAAAACAGATGTGCCAGTTGAGTGAACCATTAAAAGAATCTTACTTCTCAACTTTATGTAAAGGTTATTTTTAATGCGTTTCTGAGAAATCAAGAGTGATTGCAAGGATGTTTTTGAGACAGCTGAAAGCATCTTATCTGTTTGCTTGGGGGTCGTTTCCTGTGGACTTACGACACATTAGTCTTTCACCTATCTTATTGAAGAATTTGCAAAGACAGCAAGTAGAAGTCCTGAGTTTTGATGTCTGATTAAGTATTATAATCTCATCATGGATTTTGTCCTGTTTATAATTTGTATGATTCTGTCATCCTGTTTTAATATTTCTGTAATGTAATACAAATATGTATCTTCATTCCATGGAAATCCTGGGTCAACCTTCTGTAATAATACTAAAACCTTACACTTCTTTTGTCACACGTATATAAGGTACTCTGGTTTTACTAGAAAGTGAAGCACTCTGGCTGTTAAGCATTTTAACTAGAATTGATCTAAAAGTGGTTGAGAGAGGAGCTAAAATCATGAATTAAATGCTGTTTTCCCAAGCGCTTAAGTCTGTTGTACATCACATCGCCCAAGTGACTTCCAGAAACTCTGCTGATTCCACTGTTGATATTTTTTGACTGGCATGTCTCCTCTTAGAAATTGACTTTTGTGAATTAGAGATTTGTAATCTTGTTTCTTAGGTTTTGATCAATTCATTTGCTAAGAATCCTGGAGACAGTGGTAATACTAAAGAGAAGTTTAATTTAAAAAAAAAAAAGGCAAAAGCATTTTAAATGCTTTTAAATGCTCTTCAAACTTAGCTTTAGCTTGTTGGGTGTACAAAATACTTCCTTTGAATTTCCTTTAATTTAGGAGTTACCTTTTTTTAATAGACAAGGGCTAACTTGAAAAGAAAATTAATTCTGCTGCTTAAGTATGTGGTTTGTTTTGTATTAAGCAATTGAGGGGCTACTTAAGGCACGCACTCTACTAAACTTGACCACATACTTGTATGCCATTTTGAATAATCGTAGGTTGTTGTGGGTTTTAGGTACTTGTTCCTGAAGCTGTGCTCAAAAAGATGAAGCAGTGTAGTCTGTCTGTACCTGTCTGTTGGTGTTTGTTGCCTCTTTTTTTATAATTGGCTTAGCAGCTTTTAAGTCACAGACTTTATTTCATGTTTATGGCACCGGGCAGAAGAAAATCTGTGTTCTCTCATTTTTGACTTGTGTGGCTGAGTGATGCAAATAGTATACTGCCTCTGGTACACTCATACTAGTGGCAGTATTTCTGGTTTAGAAATAGCCATTTACATATGTCAAGCCTCTCTGGTATTAATAAAGGCAGAATTTGTTCCTTCATTAAGAATAATTGAAACAGTGGCTTTCTCATTTTAGATTAGTTGTGGGTTTTTTTAATTCCAGTACTGAAAAAAAATACAGAGAGAGCACAGAAGACAGTGTTAGCATTTTCAGTGGGTTCCCATCCAGACAAATTTATCAAAGGCTGTCTGTTTGTAGGCAATGATTGTAATCTGATCTGAGTTCATTTGAGCTTAAGTAAAAATGAAAAATGTGCCCCCTGATTAAACATTGCAATTAAGGATTTTAGGGGGCTTGGTTTTGAGATGAAGCATCGATCTCAAAGTAGTATGTTGGGTATTAAATTGTAGAGCCATTTAACTGCAAGGCAATTACATCACCTTTCTTGGGATTTCAGGGCTCTATTCATCATCTTTATTTAAAAACAAAGAAAAGGCTGCTTTGAATTGTAGCTTCCTTGATTATCTGGGTTTGGGCAGCATGTTAAAGCACTTAAAATACTAATCTGACAACACAGTATTGGGGTGGGGAGTATCGTTATGTCTCTAATTTGTGTCTGTGCATCAATCCAGTAAGCAACATGGCATTTCTCTCAGTTATTTTTGTGAGATACCTGCCCTATTACAGTGAGAATGGCTGTATTTATTTAAGAAAAAGAAAAATTTGCAGAAGGAACAAATTTTTGTAAATACCTAGAGGTTCATGATACCCATCTCGTGTCAATGTCGACAAGAATGAGACAACTGAATCCCCTAAAGTTAGTTCCTGCAAAGCTGTCTTGTTTAGCAGTTGCTTCAGTCTGTCCTATTCCAAGGTGGATTTCAGCTCTAACTTTGTTTAGGATTAAGAACCTCTTGACAGGTTTTGGATAGAAAATGTTTAGCTGACCTGATTAACATTGACATTGAACTGACCAAAACTTGCATTTTATACAGCTTCCAAATGCTGTCTTCGTTCTTGAAGGACAGTGCTTTGAATGCAAGGAAATGCAATGTGACTGGATGTGACTTGAGTTAGACCCGAAAGAGATTTCTTCTCTCCTTCACTGGAGAGAAACTGAATTGTTTTTATTTATCGAGTACACTGAAGGCTTTTGATATTACGCTTGGTTAATCATTTGTTTTCTTTCCTTCCACTGCTCCAGGCCATATACACCTATGAAAGGAGCCTTTTCCACTGTGTGGTTTGACAGATATAAGATCTCTAATGATTGTCCAGAACACATTGAAAGTATCGATTCTATGTGCCGGGTTCTTACAGACTTGATCAACGATGAGATTAAAAATGGCATTGCAAAGAATAGGATACTAATAGGTAAGAGAGACTTATTTTTAATGTGTTTAGTTTAATGCTTTTTTAAATTGTTAAGAGGTCATCTACTTTGAATTTACTCCATCCTGAAAGCTTATGAGTGTGCCTTGCAACTGCTGAACAGCCCCTTCAGCAACCAGTCCTCAAGAATATTGAATCATTATTTAAACCTGCATCAAGCGGAGAATGTGGCTCACTGCAAGCAGTGTCCGCAAAAATGTAACTTAATACTGTTTTTATTGTAAATATTCATTTGTAATCATTATTTAAAATACAGAGTGGGCAGTGATTTACTTTAAAAAGTATATATTTTTACTATTTCTTTTTAGCCCTTTTCAAGAAATAGAAAGCTTACTTTCCCAAAATGACATGTATTTTGGAGAGTGGAGATACAGCATATAAATAATCATGAGCTTTTCCTTACTGCTCTAATCACTTTGGGTTAATTAGCGGAGAAAAAATTTGCATGTTACACATCACTAAAGATTGACACTTCATAACAAATGAAGTATTAGTTGTCATAGTTCTTATGTGTCTATCTTCCTGTCCCTCTTAATTTCCACAAATTTCCAGTAACTTTCCCAGAACTTCTATGAAATAGATAGTGGGATTTTGAGGTATGGGAGTTGAGGGAATGCAGTAGCCTGTGTCAGAGAGGGAATGAGAGTTCCTGAGTCCTTGGCTCCCTGTCCCATCCCTAGACCACAAACTATTTCAGGTTGGGGAAAAAACTCTCAATGTGGGAACTTGTAAATTTATGGCCAGCTGAGTCATGCCATCAAAATCCTGTGTGGTGGAGCCACTGCCATTCAGCCTACATGTTTTCTTGGTCCAGCCCCATGTTGCTCTTTGAAGGCCTCTGTTTACTTTCCCTTTCTGGCTCGTTGCCCTGGCTGCAGGATGCATTGTTTTGGATGGCTGTCAGCACGGTCTCTTTGATCTGTCTTTCCTGTGTTATACCTGCTGGCTTGGAAACAGCTGAAGAAGCGCAGGTGCTTTTCTGTAGGGTGAGCTCGGAGATGTCTGTGTACAGATCCAACTCGCTGCTAGGCTTTTCTCCTCTCTCTGTAGCCTTCAAAGTTAGATCTAGTAAGACTGCGGAGTATGTACGTTGTCTTACAAGTCAAAAGCAGAGTAAGGAAGTTGGTATGCACCAATTGTTTCAGTGTGTAGATTCTTTGGAAGTCCCCGTCTCTGTGTATTTGCATTCCTCATCTGTAAATCAGAAATAATTACACTTACTTTCTCACTCTGAGAGCTTTGATTTCAGGCTTCTAGAGTAAGACACTGTTTCCTTGCCTCTGTTACAGAGACTACATGCATACATTCTCACAGTTCAATCTAATATTTGTGTAACAAACAAAATAAAGCAGCCCTGAATGAGCTCCATTCAAAGTGCAGAAGGGCACCCATGTAGATTCATGAGAAATTTGCTAGTGAATAATGAATTGTGTCACTTGTGGCAGCACAAGATTAAGTGTTCTTCCATGAGGACTTTGTGCCATCTCTGCACTGGTTTTGATGATTAACCAGTGTGTGATGCAGTGGAGAATTAAGCTCAGAGATCCTGTAAGGTTTCTGTGCATAAAGGCTGGGTTTAGTATCAGTCTAGGTCAGCCTAATGTGACATTCTTAGTTGTTTTAGATGGGACTTTGTGCAAATAATTGCCCATCTTCTGGCATCGTCTCTTACAGGAAATGAGAAATTCTTTAAAGGCACCTGGCAGCTTTAGAACATTGTTGATCAAAAAAGAATATGATGCCAGGGTTTGGTTGTGAAGATGAGACAGTATGTGCACCAAAGTGTGTCCTCCACTGGAAAAGTAGAAATGCGTGGCCTGAAATTTTTCTGAGTTAGGGAAAGGTTGGTTTGCAGGAGATAATGAAAGATAGTCATTTACTTAAAATGTCAAAGAACTAAATCATGTCAGATCGTATTAGATTTCTCTTTGAAAAAGTGAGGAACATCCATCTGGTACCAGAAGAGGAGGCTTGGGATAACAAGTGGGGAGCAGATAGTGGATTTGTGAGTGCTGGCACGATAGAGTTGGAGGAGGCAGCCTTCTTGAGGTGAAGGGAAAGACTATTAGAGCAGAGGGAACCACGGTGGACTGTTGCTATGATTATTTCCTCAGTGCATTCAGTGATGTGGTATCATGTTGGAGATCTGTAATGGGAATGCTGCTATGTATCTTATTGTATAAAATAGAAACAAAATAGCTGATAGAAGAGACTGGAGGGCTTGCGAGCTTGTGAAGAGCAGTGGAGGCCTTTTCAGGTAGGTCACAGAAGCCAAGACAGCAGAGCAATTGCTTGAAAAGGGAGTTACATGGAATGAGATGGTTGTTGAAGAGTTAAGGAGAACTGAGTTGTGGGACTGTCTATTTTGTAATGAGTGGGAGTTTTAGTGAGTGGAAAGAAAACAAAATGAGTATGAGGTGGGTAACAAGATTGAAGGTTATGGTTTTATATGGAATAGCGGACTAGAAATTACAGGCTGAGGATGAGTGTCAGATATTGTTAGATGAGGGCGAGCGAGGTGTTAGGCAAGCAGGAAAGTGGGTAGCTGCTGACAGCTCAGAGGTGTGGGGTAAGAAGGCAAGATCTGAGGGAGCACTGTGCAAAGCAGAGTGAGTGGGAAGAGAAGGGAAAGCAGGAGCAGGCTCTCAAGCAGTGGAAAATGAGAAGCCCAACACCTGGTGTTCTGGGGGATGATTCTCCTCCTGGAGCCATTCAGACTTTCCACAAGGTTCAAGATTGTGGGTACAGTAAGATCATTTGTTCTGAAAGAAATTATAGACTGTGCTGTTTGTTTCAGTAGCACAGTTAGCTCTGAAATCCACAAGTGGCTGCTTGTAGGGCAGAACTCTAAAGCTGGGGGTGGAGTCCAGTTTGTGCAATGCCCCTCCTCCTCTTCTGTATCAAGAAAAATATTGGTGCAGCCTTGTTTTTAACAGCTGCTCCATGAATCCACTTCTAAAGAATTAATTACTTAATTCAATGGAGGTAAATAAAGTCTTATTATTAAAACCTCCATATCAATTTAGTGTAAAAAACCAGCACACAGTAGTACACAGCTCATCCACTCATTCCTATTTCCTGACAGTTTCATGAGTTGCTTTCCTACTAATACAGAAGTCTTTTGAAGGAAGTAGCCTTCTGGTTCATTAAGGTTTATTTCCCCTGACCTTGAAGGAGGAAGGAAGGGAGACTGACTGCAATATATAATTATTCAAAAATAATTATATCATCCCCAAAATTTGATAGTGGAAGTCACTTTTTAGCCAAACATTCCTGTTGAGTTACTCTTGTTGGTCTTCCTGGCTAAAGCACTTCTTGCAAATAATCCTGCAAGTAGGTTTATATTGACTTTGGCGATAACAGAGGATGATAAAATTAGTCAAACTCTGACACTTGAGCTTTGATAGTAACCCTTCTTTGAAAACTACATGCATTCCTTCTTTATAAATGCCTGAATTCATTGCTAAATTAGCTAAACAAGCAAATAACCACAGTTTGAAATGTGGAACAATAATTTCTTTTTCTATTTAAAGCTGAGTTGGTTTTTCAGGTGGTGGTGGTTTTGTTTTGTTTTCTTGTGATAGGGATTTTTTGTGGGTGTGGGTTTTTTGTTGTTGTTGTTTGGTTTTGTTTTTTTTAACTGCTTCCATAGTGGTAGTGCACTGTAACTCCACATAGGTGGAAATTGTCAAAGATTTCAACAGTCTTATTCAAGAATATGTTAGAAGCTCTTGAAAGAAATGGCCACTTCACATTTGGAGCATTCCAATAGTGCTCACTTTAGTCAACTACACTTCAGTAAAAGGCAGTCTTATTGTTCTCTTTTTTTTGTTCTTAATTTAGAGCTACTTTCCTACTTTTACAGCTCCCTTTTTGTGTAGCGCAGAAATGCTGATCCAAGCGTGTTGGTCTCTGCCACCTGTAGTCACTTGTGTAAGCAGCCAGTGAAAATAAACTTTCCATAACAGTCCTGTAGATTTGTCTGCATGCCAAAAAACACATGCATGATTCCTGACCCCATGTACAGTAACAATAACACAAGACACACAACCACTTTTTGTTTACTGCTAGACTTCTTACATAGCTACTGAACCGTGGTGGAAGTAACATGAAAGCTCTGTGCTGCTTGTAAATATTAGCATTTCCATCTCAGTGTGTGAGAGGATGGGATGGGGAGAAAATACCTTGGCTTTGACGTCTCGGAGAAAGAGAGTTCTGTAAATATGGGAAGATAAAAAAATCAACAATAAATCGTTAAAATGGGCAAACTATTTCACCTACAATCTTGCTATTTTACATCTTTGGCTTCT
Source organism: Scopus umbretta (assembly GCA_013400535.1). NCBI lineage: Eukaryota > Metazoa > Chordata > Aves > Pelecaniformes > Scopidae > Scopus > Scopus umbretta. Next base: position 46,602 of record VZTL01075522.1, read on the forward strand.
AAGCCTTTTGCTGTCACTCATCCTATCTTGTATCTTCTGTCTTTATTAGGAAAATGTTGTCTTTTGTTTAGAGGTACTTACTACCTTGTTCTTGCAAAGTAAATTCATGGTTTTATATTGCCAATTGTCACTGCATTTGAAATAAGATTTGTCTTTCTGTATCACCCATGATGTGGCTTTGTGGTTTATCTAAATGAAGCCTATGAGATGCTGGGTTCAAAGCAGTACTCTTAGTCCATCTCTCCCGTAATACCAGCAAACATTTAATTAATTTTTAGTGTGTCAGTGTAAATTTGCATTGCATTTGTACTTTGGGGAAAATGTTTGCTCCTCATGTTTTTTGCACCTGAACTGGCCATTTATTTTTCTTTTGGATCTCTACTACTCTTTACTTCCTGATGTGCAAGCAAGAGACATTAACAAATGAGTGTTTCTGTTTCCTTCATAAATTGTTCAGCACAAATGCTAATAATTTTAACCAGAGAATAGGATCCACGACTTGTCACTTTGTTTCCCAGCTCTTGATGGTGCCTGTATTAATGTGTCTAGGAACGAGGGTCTTTGAAAGGTGGCATATTCTCCGTTTCGATCTGCATGGTGAATGACAGGCTTAGCAAATGATAGTGAAGATTAGGAGTAAATAAGGCTCACAGCAATAAAAAAATAATTCAATCATGATATTGTCATCACATGTTAACATCAGATAATGGCTTTGGCAAGAAAAGAATTATCGGAATTCAATTCACTTTATCTTTTCAGCCTTAGTAGAAGCTCTATTGAAAACATATGCTTACTCTTCTTTAATAAATGCCTGAATTTGATGCAAAATTAAATGGATGGATGGGCTTTTAGAATGCTTGAGAGTCATGTGTAGACATGCCACAGGATGCACATTAACCTGTAGTTTCTTCAGTCATGGCTATAGGATCATAGAAGAGTGATGTTTAACAACATTCACTCATCCATCTTCATGCGTCAGTGTGGGTTCAGCTCTATTTTGGCAAACCCTAACCATTGCTTTTCTGTCTTGTTCTGAAAGGTTCACACTAATGGAAGGTTCACAGCTTTCCAAGGCAACCTGTTCCTGTGCTTCACTATTCTTTGCTTTAGAGAGCCTATTTTCTAGTTTCTTTTCTGTGATTCAGTTTAAAATCATGAATACCATCAGCATAAAAAGTAAGTTATTCTCTTCCTTTTTCCATGTTGTGTGATTACACTGGCGGTAAAAATGACAGGTAAGTGTTGCAGCAGGGCTGTGCTGTAATCCTCAAAAACAACCATGTTGTGGTTTAACCCCGATNCCAAGAAAAGACACTAGGTAAATAAAACAAGCTATAGATTTGATAGAGTAACATCTTAGTAAAAATTGATTTAAGGCTTTTCATGGATTTCATTTGCCTTCTAGTGATAAAAAATACGATTCCTTAGGTACACATGTTGGGTTCCCCTCTGCTACCCATATCAGTTGGAAATAAAACCGTAACTGGTTCTGGTTTTGCTGTGAGATGATACATCAGAAACTGTTATATACTTGTTTTTACAAGAAAGCGGTAAAACTTGTGCCACTTAAACATGCATTTCAAAATCATGTTTTGGCTGGTGGGAAAGTTGGATAGCAAATTGTTTCATGTTCCTACTAAGAGGAAGTGGCTGAGCCAGTCAAGGGAAGTTGCCATTGTTCTTGTAAAGGCTCTCAGTTATTGAGTAGCAAACAGAATAAAGGCTATCAAAGGTGGAAACCATTCATTGCAGTTCTGCTAGTGTGTAAGGTTAGTGTTTAGTGAAGTTTCATTAATAGATTAAAAGGAGAAAATTGCTTGCTGTGAGGAAATTCACTTGAGACAAAATACATGTTTGAGCACTTACACAGGAGCAGTGTTCAGGTTGTTCTGTGGAGAAGGGAATTTGCTGTTCCACTGGCATTTGTAGTCTTTGCTGATATTCGTATATATGAACGCTGTTAAATGTACATAATACTTCCATTCATGGATGAAAAAGGAAGGTGAAAACAGAAAGTCAGCTTCTTTGCAGATGATGTGTAGCACAAGGTTTTGCTGTTGCCATTAATAGAAGGTAAATCACCGAAAGTCCCTAGTGAGAGTGGAAAGTAAACTGAAATGTAGCTTTAGGGAAAAATTCCTGATAACAAACTGATTAAAGTAACTCTAAGTTGAAGTATCTAAAGAAAGGTGAAATTGCAAATGAAAAATGCTGGTAGAATGGGAAGAAAACGAGGCAAGAGTGTGTAATGTATTGTGATGATAACAGAACGGCCAAAGACACTATCTAACTGTGCTGGAGTAGCCTTTTACAGCAGAAGAGTATTTGTCTCTCCTTGCACTGTGCTTGCACAGGTACTGTATGCTGGAGCTTTCATCTCTTGCCACACAAAGCTGTGCTGACAAATTTGAAGAAATACAGACAAGATGAAGAACTACTAGAGAGAAACTAATGAAGAAGTATTGCTTAAAATAAACACCCCAAAGCCAACCCCTGCATCCAAGTCTGAATCCTTAGCTCATCAAAGTCTGGGGCTTAGCTTCTCTTCCTCTTTTGGTTCTGTGCTGTAAGGAAGCAGTTTCTACCTCTGCCACTCAAATTCATGTGAGGAGATCTCAATGTCCATCTCTGCAAGGAGCAGAAGATCTCTACTCAGTGCAAATGGCAGAATCCATGGACTAAATGTGATTAATAACTAAAATTTTGTTTCCTACGGCTGTGACTTCTAGTGTGGAAAACAGTTTTGATCACACTTTAAAATTATGCTGGAAAGACCTAAAAAGTGATCTGGTTTGTTTCCTAAGTCCATAATCATTATCTATAACAAATTAACTAAGGCATTTTACAGTCAGATCTATATGACTCAGGAAGCAATAAGCAGTGTCAAACTTTTGTTTCTTGGAGAGGTGTTCTTTCTGTAAAGAAGAAAGAAAACCTGAAGAGCTTTCTGAACTCAGGAATAGGTCATTTACAGGCACTGAGGTACAGCACAGGGGAGAAGGCAGGGTTTTTAGCATTCTCACATGTATACAGGACACAAGGGAGAGACTGAATAAAGAAACCTTTGTGCTAGATAATAAAGTTAGTCATTTTCTGAGGTACAAACCCAAACATTAGACAAAATATAAAGAAATTAATAAAGGTGAAGTTTGACAGTAGGTAAATACTTGGTTTCCTGAACTGAATGTAATCTTGAAGTGTCATCATGGACCAGATTATCATTTCAGACAGATACAAATGAGGAGCAAATTAATATAAATCAAGATCTTTAGCAGAAGTGAGCTCAAGGTTTTATACAAACACTTTGTTTAAGATGCTCCTAAGGCCATTTACAAGTGCTGGAAAGAAGGTTTTATCACTGAAAAATGGCAGCTGTGATGAGGGTTTCTATTTTATTCAAGCAGGAATAAATTCTATTCACTCTGTATTGCATCATCATATGGCTGGGTTTACCTTAACATAGTTACAGATGATATTCCAGCGAAGAATGTTTTGTTTTCAGTAAAGTATTGCTTTGGAATTTCCTTCTGATTCAAATTCTTTAATTTGGAAGTGTGACGATCCTGTGATTTCAGCAGATCGTCCTCAACTAGCAAAGCAAGTTGCAAGCAGCTTTCTTTTCACTGCAAAGAGAAAACTTTTCTAGTGCCTAGAAACCAGCACTACACAGAACCAGACTTGAGGTCATAAATGCGTACTTGAGTGAAGTTTCTTTGCAACTGAAAGAAAAGTGTTTTACTTAATTGAGTCTGTTATGTATGTGTTTGTGTTTTAGCCTGTGCATAAACCTCCTTTGTAAGGCAGGAAAGTTAATGCAGATAGTTAGATACTTTTCCTGAACTGGTATCCTGACCATTGTAGAGCCAACACTTTTTAACTGTTTTGAAGCATTAATCAAAGACCTCTTTAAAAATAGGTACAAGAGGAAAATGGATAATGAGTGTACTTTTTATGTGGAACCTAACTGGCAGATTCTGAACTTCTGCGCACACCCTTTGTACTCTTGGAAATAGATTGGTCTCAAGCGAAGGGCTTGCTATGTTCTGCCCATCTAAGGTTGAAATGTTGCTGTGTCATTTTTGATCTTGATTAACACTCATGACGCTATATGCTTAGCACTGCTCTGAGGTTTACATATTCTTTATGCTGAGATCATTGGTGTACATAAGTATACTTGGACTTCTGTGTTTTGCTTACATTCTGACTGTCACTTCATACATTTGTTTTGTGTAATATCTATACCTGCCTCTTATTTTTCCTTAATCAAAAATTTGAATTCTTACAAAAGTTCTTGACTGAGCATGTTGTTTGTGTTATGTCAAATTTATGCTTATACTGAAATACTTTTTGTAAGCGAAAAAAAATTTGTCTCCAGCTACGAATGCTGCTTCAAATTGTTTCTGAAGCATTTACTATACAGCATTTACTCAGAGATTGTGGTAACAAGTGATAAACTTCAGGTTTTCCCCTAGAAAACCAAATTCAAAGAACTAGTCCTTTGTATTACATTTTCTCATAGTAGTATGAGCCGCATAAAAGAACCATTACCTAATATTCTTCTAAACAGAAGGTGACTACATTGTCAAAGACTGCTGGTGAGTAATTGCAGATAGTGTTGCCAAATTGTGACTAACTGGGTACAAAATTTTAGATTAAATCATTTACAAACTAGTAATGAGTTTTCAATGCAGCTTTTTTTTTCTTGTATTCTAAAAATACTTAAAATGGACTTGATTTTTATATCTGGACAAAGTGTGTCTGTATTTATTTGTAAGCAAATGCAAAATGGTCTCTTAGAGTATAAGTGCTACTTTTTGGGTTTGGGGATGACAGCATTGTTCGGAACGATCAAAAGGAAAGGAATGATCGGATTCCACAGAGAGTAAAGGAAACTTCAGCACAAGATGTTGTTGTTTACATAGCAACTTTGCATAGTGGTTGTATTTTATATATTTTCTCCAAAGGCTGTATTTTTTCTCTCTTTCTGTGAATGTGGGGTCAGTGGTGTTGAATTTTTTCTGATTACTATGACACTTGTGCAATTTTTTTGTTTTCATTGTAGAATTTTTTTACATGTGACGAGAATGTCTTGTAGGAAATAGTGATGCAGATAAAAGGCTTGCAGTAGTATTTTCAATATTGTTATTTTTGTGAAGACAAGTTTATTCGAAATTTCAGGTGATGTGGGCTGTGTGAGGTTTTTAAGGTGTGCTCTGAACTTGTAAATTCATTCCTACTTTTCCTCATCTACCTTTGTTTCTGAACTGCCATTGGGCACTTAGACATGCTGCATTTAACTTTGAACTGGTTAAAGATTGATTCGTAGGGTAAATCGCATGTACTGGCTTTATTTACCTAAGATAAATATCAGGGTATTATCAGCCCACTGTGTGCATAGCTAGGGGGTCCCAGGTATATGTCCTAGTCTGAGGATACAGCTCTCCTGATTCAATTAAGGACTGTGTTTGAAAAAGGAAAGCAAGACTCCAGTCTTCCACGTTGTGTGGTCTTGCTCTTTCTCTGTAAGATCCAAGTTCAGTAAGTCAGGAACCTGCAGTTACCACTTTTGGCCGTAATAGTCTCTTAAGACTACAAGGTGACAGTAAGTAGAAAAAAGAATCAGAAATTCAGTAGAAATTCTGGTCAGAAATTTGTCAGAAATAAAAAAATAATGTGTGGGAGAAAGAAAGGAAATACTTCATGTCTGGATTAGTCTAGCGCTTTCAAGAAAATTTCCTACACAAACCCAGCCAAATCTTCCAGTCATAACATGGGATAGAGTGTGAGCTAGAAGGGCCTCAGACCTGCTGGGACTTGCAGATGAACATGCTGGAGGAGGATTCCCCATTAGGAACAGTCTTACCATGGTCCAACTAATAGTTAGAAAGTGCAGCGTTTTCTGCCTCTGAGCTTGGCTGTGTCAGAGATTTCCTGCGTGGTCCCAGGATCCAGCAAAGTACCAAAGTTGCAGCGTGTCTTTGGGCTCAGCTTCCATGCTGCAGGGGCACTGCTTCCTGCCTGGGTTTCGTTTAGCACCCATGTCAAACTTCTGTGTAGCACAGAAGTCAACCTCAGAGGACTTGCATAGCCCTTGCAGAAGAGCTGTTCCCATTCTGGAGTTTCATTTTAATTGCTTCAAAAAGATAACAAGCTGAAATGGTTTGGTTATTTTGTCTACTATTTTTGCATTTCTTCTTCAACCCTGAATTTCATGTCTCTTGTGAGAAAAGGTCTGGGCTCAGAATTTTGCAACTAATTCACACCAGTTAACTACCTGGCACAAACCAATTCTATCACCAGCACCCTGGATAATAATGCTGCTGTAAGTAGGGCTGCAGTCGTAGCCTTTCTGCTGGTCGCTATCTCTGCACTAGAAGAGGTTTCATCAGCCAGTCATTCTTCGCCCTAGTCATACGGTCAATATGATAGCCTGTGTACTGTGTCCTTGTGAAGTAATGCGGTAGTCTGGATTTCACTCCTAATGAATAAGCATTTGTCATGTAGAAATCATACCTGAGGAATTATCTAATGTAAGGAATGTAAGGAATTAGTGCAGCTAAAGAGACGTATGGAACACAGAAGGCCATTAATTCAGAGATCCTGTTAGAGCTCAGGTGGGGTACATTGCAATTTTTCCCTATTTGTTATATATCCTAAGGTGTAACAACCAAAAAAACCCTCAAACTCTGTTGCTAGTCTAATGTGGTGAATGTTCATTCATTATGTACAATAGTGGTACAAATCTTTCACTTGTGAATGCTGCTAGCCTAGGGGAAAAATAAGTTGAATAAAAAAAGCAGGGAAAATGATCTGTTCGCAGAGTTTTGCTTTTTTAACATCAGAGAATATATGGCTGCAGTGTTCAACTACCTAGTAGGGACCATCCAAGAATAGCTTCTAAAGTAATGGCATTTTGGCTGATTTTTTTTTTTTTTAATTTTAAATTTTTCTCTCTCAGTAATGAATCTTCAGCAGTACTTTAGCTATCCAACTTCTTAAATGAATCGTGCTTTGATTTAAGATCATTGTAATGTATATGTTACTTAAGATGGTTTTTGGTTGCATTTTGTATAAAAGAAACAAGTCTGAAGATAAAAATAAATTGGACACTGGGTTACAAAGACATATAGAAAAATCCAATCTTTGTTTGTTTTATTGCACCCTAGGAGGCTTTTCAATGGGAGGTGGAATGGCAATGCATTTAGCATATAGGTTTCATCAAGATCTGGCAGGAGTCTTTGCTTTGTCTAGTTTTCTCAATAAAGACTCTGCTGTTTACCAGGTAAGTGTGTGGTAGACTTTACAGGAAAACGGTTTAGCTAAAGGAAAAACATGATAATTAAAATTGAGTATAGCATGTTTATTCATCTGAGGCAACTGATAAATATTCTAAATGTATGACATTTCCTGGAAATAGATAAGCAGAGTATTAGGGAAGTGAGGCTTTAAAGCTATCCTTATATGATGTTTTGTTGCTTTTTTGCACAGATAGTACAATTACTTTATTCAAAGTAAGTCAGTATAGAAGGCAGATTAACAAGTGAAATGCTTTGCAAGTTGTCCTTAGTTGTTAGAGAGTCCATGGAAATCTAACTATTCTTTGAAAACTTGTGATGAATTATAACACTCATGGGCTCCATCTGCTGTCATTAATTTTTTCTATTTCTCTTATTTGGAAAGGGATACAGACCTTAAAGTAAACCCTATCATTTGTCAAGAGTTAGCACATTGGAATTTGAAGTGCAGAGGTTTTTTTCAGTATTCCCTTGTTTGCTTTTGTAAAGATTGTACAATATGACCACTGAAACGCAAGTTAATAAATGAAACGCTATGTAAATTGTCAGCATGTAATTGTAGCTATTCTTTTAAAATTTTTAGTGATGTGTCTGACAGTGTTTCTTCTCCATCTAGGCTTTGAAAAGAAATGAAAGTGTTCTTCCAGAATTATTTCAGTGTCATGGAACTGCTGATGAACTAGTTCTCTACTTATGGGGTGAAGAGACCAACAAGATGTTAAAGTCACTGGGAGTATCAACATCACTTCATACGTTTCCAAACCTTAATCATGAGTTAAGCAGAACTGAAATAGAAAAACTAAAAACCTGGATTGTAAAGAAATTACCTGTTGAAGCAGCAAAGACAAACAAATAAAAGAAGATGAAGCTTTCATATACTTGCTGATTTTTGTGGTTTAAGATCATGTGTGGCTTGTATATGGGTGTCCCGTATATGTTATATAAGCACAGTTTCAGGTAGACACTGTTATATTCCATGAAGTTCATGTAAGTGGTGAAATGATGGTCCTGACTACTAACATTCATTTTTATCGTATGGGTTTCTTTTTCTGTTTTCTTGTCCAGTTTTTAAATACACATCAACATCAGTCTATGGAAAATAATGACTGAGAATACTAAAACCATTTCTGAATAATGGAAACAGTATTTGGGAAGCATTGCTCTGAAATTCCCAGATAACTTTTTTTTTTTTTTGGTGAGTGTTCTAAGATAGAAAAATACACACTGGTATGGTTGTCTTTCTAATGGCATTGCAGCAGAAAAAGTCCATTAAAATAATCGAATTTTACTTGTAGAAATACATGCATATATTCAAGTTAGTTCACTTGGAGGAACCATATTGGCTTCAGTTGGATTCTCAGCATGTGGGAATGAACCTGCATGAATGCAGAGTTGTATGTCACCTCAAAAAAATAACTGAGGTTTGTGTTACATTTTTAAAAGTCATAAGTAGCTGTGTCTAGCTATTCCACAGGCTTTTGTTACTTGGAGATATAGCTTTATGCGAGTTGCTTGAGCCCTGTGTGGTTTATGGTGTAGGCTTAAAAAAAAAAAAAAAGTGCCATTGTGATTGTTAAGGTCTATCCTGTTTTTGAAGAAATCATTCTTTGGGCACTGTTCCTGTAGAAACTTATTTTTGCCAACACTTTTATTTTGGTCTGCAAGATCACTTTTTAAATTAAAAGATGGGGATGCTTGACTCCTCTGTGAATATTTAAGAGTTTTAAATAATGACTGTGATATAAAGAAAACTTGTTTCTCATTACTTTAATGGTGGATGATTCCTTTCTGTGTCAGTTTGATAAATTAACTCAAGAGTATAAATATCTATTCTTATGTACTTTTAATGCTTTTTTAATTTCCCTCCCCTCTGCCCCATTTTCTTGTCCCCAAATTCAGTAATTTTATTAGCATGACAAGGTATTCAACCTTTTGCCAAAGTCAATAGATCCAAGTCTCTTGCTTAATCTTCTCCTTCCCCCTTTTCTGAAGAGTGGATCTAGGACACTGTTGTTTGCTCTGTCACAGCAAATTGCTGC
>VZTL01075535.1:7386-22559 GCA_013400535.1 Scopus umbretta
AAAACTTATGAAACAGTCTTTATCTCAAACCAGGAGTTTTCTTACCTTTACCCTTCCAATTCTCTCCCCTATCCCACTGGGGGAAGTGAGTGAGCGGCTGTGTGGGGCTGAGCTGCCCACAAGGGTTATCCCACAATACATGACTAGGTCTGACACATTCTACTGGGTTGACCAGAATGCTCCCAAGGGAGCCCCTTGTGGCAGGGACCATCCCCCTTGCTCTAGCAGGCACCATACAATATTGTCCCCAGTGTTCAGACTAGGATGTTCTTCCAGAAGCCCATGACCTCTCCTTCAGTTTCCAGGCTGAATTTTTTCCCATTCCTCGTCATTTCTTTGCACACTGAAATCATCCTTTGACAGCTTTTCTCCCATGTTGGTTTCTCCTCCCTCACACAGGAGATAATTTCGTCTCTTAATCTCTATTTGAGGGCCAAACAAGTCAAGCTCTTCTATGTTTCTCTCATTTCACCTGCTTTGCATACTCCTGATCATTCTAGTAGCCATCTCCTGAAATTTATATTCACCTTTCTTAAACATGGGAGACCACAACTGCATGGAAGACTCTGGATGAAGTTATCTGCCTACATACTCCTACGAAGACTAATAGAATTATGCATGCAGGAATTGTTACCACAGTAAAAATCATAGCAATAAAAAGCAGTTCTTCCACATTTCTTAGTATGGCTGATTTTTTTCTATGTGAATGATGGCAGGCATAGGAAAAAAAAAGTAGGTGACTGAAACCTGGAACTACAAGGAAGGTTTTTAATAAGTATTTTGCTTGGTGTAATTGCAGTAGATATTAACTAATGGTTATACTTCCTTGCAGAAAAAAATATGTTTTGAATAGTCTTAAAATAGAACTTTCCACCAAGAATGTGTTAGCCTCAGAACAGAGCAGGATTCTTGGGAATTTTGTAAGTCATCAGGGAAGAGACTCCCAGGAAAGCTATGAGATAAATAGCTTGTGGAGAACAAGAACTTCATGCCAGTTCCATGCAACTGAAGCCTAATAAAACCCTTCTGAGGGGCCTGCGTGAACACACCTAAAGGCAAATCTGATTTTCAGAGAAAAACACTAACAGATCTCATAGACTTGTGGCCACTTTGTTCAGCCCCTTAATGTATCATATTACCACTTACTAGTATGTAACCATAAGAACTGAATAGGAAAATTTTCACCTTTCTTTCAACTCAGATGTACAAAATGTTTCAGCCTCAGTATAAGAACAAAACAAAGAATATCTGAAATCCTGCATTACAAAAAAACCACAACAACCCCTCCACAAAACCACCACAACAAAACAAAATTAAAAAAACCCTCTCACCCCCTCAACCCCCCAACCAAAGCATTTATCCAAGAGCTGGCTGAGATGGTTCTAGTCCATTTTCTCCCTTACCATACTGCAGGAGTAAGAAAATACTGCCCACCTTCTTCAGGGAGGCCTCACAGCACCTTCTCAGCATCCACATCCTTCTAGAACTGAATATTGCAGCCTGAGACTACCCTCTGAGTCAGAGAAGGTGATTAAAGCCTGATTTCATTCAGCCAGAGAAGTGGCTTAATTAAGGTCTCTCACTTCATGGGCGTAGCTTATGACCACCAGACCATGAGGCTCTTAGGGGCGTTGCTCACTCTAAAATGAAGCTGGAAGCCAGGAAACTTTTCCTAACACCATTTTTGTGGAATGGCTATACTTTCTGCCTCCAAACTGTGTTTTCAGTGAAATGGCATTTTTCAATGAGGTATTTTTATTGAAAGATTTCCTGGTTAGCTTTGATGAGCATGTGCTACCATGGAGGGTGCCTCCCATGTAGAAGAAGCTAAAGGACTAACATATTTTGTGCCTACAAACTAAAAGCAAGTTTCCAGCCACATTTTACTGTGTTTTCAGGAACTCTTTCATTCCTTGCTGGCCTTCTCCAGCAGATCCATGAAAATCACTGGCTTTAGCAGAAGCCAGGGAAACTCTCGCAGTTCTCAGTGCCAGATTTCACTACCTTAACTCAAGTTGACAGACCCTTGCTCTAGACAAAGTCCTGTTCTTTTTAAAGGCTGGGCTCCCTATGCTACCCCTCTTCATGTGGGACAGTCCTGGATCTCCTCCAGCTGGCCAATTTTCCTGTCTGGTTTATTCAAGAGGAGAGACTATGGCCTTGCCTGCTCCTTTCCGTACTTGAGGCTCCTTTCTTCCCAAGAACAATTCTGCCTGGCTCTTGCATGAGCTATATAAGGTCACAATTGCCCTGAGAAGCCCTGACCACCACAACTCTCTTTATTGTCTGTTTATGGCACTTATTGCAAGCATTATCCTAAATCCTTATTTATTTCTGCAGCCCACAAACTTGATGATAGGACTAACACTGCCATTCTTTCCAGTTTAATACATTTTCAGCCTGAACAGTTTCTCTGTCGAAAAAGAGACTCTCACAACACTTTGAGGATGTGCTTGATGCCTACTACTAATGCCTAGGGGTTAAGACTTTGTGGCAAACACCTGCCAAGTCAGCTCCCAGTGCTACTTACATAAATATGCTTTTGTTCTTAGAATATGTTACACCAGGTTTCATAAAAGCACCCGTGTACAGCTATAAAAGATTTAAAAGATATAAATAATAACCTAGGAGTCATTTAAAGTTAGGATCAGCAAATTTCAAGGAAGGGATCAACCAACTTTGGTAATTTAACAACTGTTTAAAATACATTAGCAATATCTGGTTTAATCTTATTGTAATTTATAAGCTATGAGGTTTTGTAAGAAAAAGTCACAGTAATATAGGAACGAGAAATTAAGTAAAAGCCTACAAGTCAGTGTTTTAAACAAAAAGTCTATCATTTTACAGAATTGCTAAAGACACATGAGCATACACATAAACAAATGAATGAGCATGCAAAAATATGTATAAAAGCATTTCAAGTAACTGCAGAGTGGTGGTTTGAAAAGAAGCAGATATATTTAAGTTGTCCCTTCCTTTTCCATTCTGGGCAGTAGTATTAACAAAGAGCAGGTACTCAGAATTAGCACATAGACATTTTTCATGCTTGAAAAAGAATCAAGTAAGCCCATAGTACCCCCAGTCAAGGAAGACATGTAAGGAAGTGATTGATTGCATGCATACCTAATATCTACTTGCATATGTACCTCATTATGTGGTGTCTGGGGGTTCAGCACTTTTTTCAGCCTTTCTCATAGGCTTTATTGCCGCAAAGAGGTCAGTCCATGCAATACTGTGTCTCTGCAAGAAACCAAATTGAGAGCTGTTCAGCCTCCTAGCCAAACTTGAGCAGAACCAGTTTAGTGTGGCCAAAACTGGTTAACACAGAAAATACAGAGTAAGGAAAGTGAAAACAAAGCAAGGTGGCCATTCACCACGTGCTCCCCACTGAGGTGAATTTTCAACCCACCTGGGTCTCTTAGAAGCCAAAGCCCTCATCAGGAAGGTGATTCAGGACATGTCTGTCTACACAACAGAAAGCAGAGCTGGCCTTTTGCTCTAGAAAGGACTCAACTGAATCAGCAGCTGGGAGTAGAAAAGCCCCATGAGGCTGAGCCTGTACCTGAGAGGAAGACTTGGATAGCTCTGACAGGCAGTATGCTTTCATGTGCTGCCAACTGTGTGGGGCCAGGTATGCCCAACAGGACCCAGACAAGCCCCCATGCCCCTGGCTCTGCTACACAGCAGAGCCTTTTCTTGGCACTCTATTGCCAGTGGCAGCTAATGTGACATGGGCTCGTCAGTATGACTTCTGCTTTGAAAAGTGGTTTCATAGATGGGCATGCATTTTCATTGTTGTTCTTCAAAAGTTTTCAGGTTAAAAAAAAAAAAAATTGCCTCTGCACTAGAACCAAACTAAGATAAACTAGTTTAAGCAGGATTGTTATGCATTGGAAGGGTTTAATTAGTGTCTTTCTCATGCTTCTTTCCCTCTCTCATAACAATAAAACTAATTGAAATCTCAAGTATGTAAGATATTCATGGCAGAAATCATGCTCTTCAGTTTCAAATTCTGTTTTAAAAGCACTTTCCATTTTTGCAGGGCTTTATTTTACCAATAATACTGAAGCTAAATCTATTCTTTCAATGTGGTGTTTATGATTTAGGTAATCAAGCAGAGTCCTTAGCATTGGGAACCATGAAATCTAGACCTGCGTCTGCTGTGTGACTTCGAAGATTTTGTTTTTCCTCTCTGAGCTCCTTCCCTATTTTACCCTTTGTCTATTTAGACAAAGTTCTTTAGGGTAGGGAGACTTTCTACACCCCATTATCCCACTCTCGGCTATGGTTGCCAAGTCTTACCACAACACAAGAGGTTAATTTGTATTCTGTGGATAATAAACAGTGAGCAAGCAAGTTAATACAAAACTGCCGTTATACAAATGGGCTTGGGGCTGCACAAGAGGAATATTAATATTATTAAATGAAGGCCTTACCTTGTACTATATGTTTCCCATTTAAAAAATTCCTTCATAGAATTGTGCTGAGCTCTATTGCTGCGGCAATATAAAATATGTTTCCTTCACTTTAAAAAAAATAAACGAAGAGGCAGCAGTAAAACTGTGTTATTAACAAAGTCATGCGATGTCAATAACAATAGAAGATACTAAACAAAGTAATAAAGGGTGCAAAACTAGCACTGAACATTTCACATTTTTAAAATATACAGATTTGTAAGGGAATATAATATTCATGAAAGGAGGACACTAATAGCTTTGGCTTTTGTGGGACTCAGACTGCTGAGAACATCTCAGGATTGGCCCCTGGAGTTCAGGAAGACACAGAACAAGTTGCCTAACACAGCTCTGCCAGTGTACTTCAAACGTGACCTGGAAAAACCCTTGCCATTTTTGTCCTGAATCTCTCTGGAGCAGAGTCTGCCAATTGTACCAGACTGCAAGGTAGTTTAATGATGTGGACAAACGGGCGTTTTATTTTGCCTGTGCTCATCTGGGAAAATTTGGAAACCATACATTGTAGTAGCTTTCAGTATTTCTGCGAACTGAATAGGGAGCTTTCCAAGATGTACAATAAGGAGGTTCAACAACAAGACAAAACCTTTCGGCCTGTTATTGATACTTCACCCACACATATAACAGAAATGATCCTTTATAAATGCATTTGAAAATTCAGGAAAATTGCTTTTCTTGATGATATTTAGAATGCCATTACAGAAATAAAATCTTCACCAAATGTATTCATAGCCTGAAAAGACTGCAAGTGTAAGAAAGGACCTAGTTCAGCTCACAGATATTGAAGTCCCTCAATTAGAATACTGAAGACATGTTTCAAAAAGACTTAGAAACTGAACTCCATCCTTCCCCTCCTGCATCCACTGTTTTCTACATTTGCCCAGGTATCACTTGATTACCCTCATCATTCCCAGAGACTACAGAGTATCCTTTCCCAAACTTAGTTTACAAGTTAGACAAGAAATAGAGAAAGGCAGAATCCTATGGCTTTTTAAAAGTCTTTTACAAATTATAAGATCTCATGAACTGAAAAAAGGATACTGTCTATTTCTGAGCACAGTTTTCTGGTCAATACCAATTTACATGCCACCTTCTCATAATGGATAGTCCTCTCACCAAAGAATCATCCCATATCTTGCTTGTTTTTACAATTTGCAAATTATTTTGTGAATCTTTCTCTCTGTTGTAAGGGGAGTTGCCCCTAATCCTCTTTGTAGTTGATAGTCACATTTCCCATCAAAAGTAATCTTTTCTACGGAACATACTCATAGGACAAATATGCACCGGATGGTTCAGATCTATCCTCACAACCTGGAAGATCCCTGCTGTTGATAACAGTGAGTATTTTCTCACTGGAAGTCTTCTCATGTCCAAATACACCCTTGCCATTCAACAGCCACATGGCCAGGTCACAGGAAGGGGAACTCACCTCATTCAAACTTTAACTATTCTATTCCCTTAAGCCATATTTCTTAAATTTTAATGTTAAATTAGTGTTATTTTATGGATGGTAACTAGGAATGACATAGTTGTTCTTGTCCTTCTGGTCTCTGTTCTGGCTCTCCCACTGCGTGGAGCTATATTAGGGAATATAGAGCCCTGGCAGGAAGACGGATTTAGAAATTCAGTAACCTTTTCCAATTCATATCTTGTTCGAGTTCATACATAGACAATTTCTTTTTAGTGTACATATATTTCATTTATCTTAATATTTTTAAGATGCCTAGATGTTGCCGCTATAACTTCTCTCTTTATTTAACCAGTGACTTACACTGATAGCTGTGCTTTAAATGACTTCTTGGTGCTACCATGACCTCAGTCACACCACTGATGTGTTGCACCGCTTTACCTGCTCACTCCAGGAAGCAGAAAGGCTGAGGTAAGACCAGCTCTGGACATAAGCACAAGGTACACGAGGTGGGTGCATGCTACCGGAGCACCTGTGAAACACACAGCATTTTTCCTACACCAAAGCTTTTAAAGACAACCACGCTGCTGCTGCAGCTCTAGCCATCAAGGAGAGCAGGGGGAGTCAGACAGCAGCTGCTGGTGGGGCTGGGAATGCTCCCCTTTTTGGTGCAGATGCCACCTCCACTGCACACCTCCTGCCATCGGTGAGGGAACCATGTCTCTGGGGCCTCCCCCACATGCACGCACACATGCACAGATATGCTCCACTTTTCCTCCTCTCTAAACCACAGTTCTTCATCACTGGAGCAGGAAAATTTTTGCTTTGCTCAGAAGCTTTCACTGGCCTCTGCACAAAAATCCCTGTTTTGCAAATCAAAGGTACAAAACTCATTTTGTCGTTAGTTCTGTTGCTTTCCTTGAGACCATCACTACACAGGACTGGGAAATGCGTGGAGGGATTCATATATGATAATGCTGACATTCAACTCTACGACTGAACTGTCTAAAGACAATCTCCAAACATTACTCCAATGATTAATCAGCTGTACATTCTCACAGAAATATTTGATGTACTGCTCTACTCACCAAAGTCTTTTATTGTATAGTCAAAGGTTATTTGGAAATTATCCATCCCCACCAAGCAGGAGCTCACCATTATTAAGCAAAATTCAACCTGGAAGGCAGTGAATCTATGCAAAGAATATGGAGCGTTTTGAGTCAAAAAAATACTGGAAAGTAGGTTTGGGACATAGATTTAGGGAAGATTGTATCAGTCTTTTAAACTAGTCCCCCACAGTCACAAACATCCAGTATGTGGGTAGTCCAGAAGGGTCATAAGAACATCTATTCCTCCTGTCTCTATAGACCACATATCTTAATGTGTTATAAAACATCTGAAAAAGGCCAGAAGTCACAACTATAAAATGCCATGGGAATGTTGCCATTATGATGGATCCCTATGATAGCATGAAATTTTCTTTTCTAATCTTCATTCTTCAGATGTACAGTTGCTTTAAAACTTAAGCATACTTCTTCAGCTCATGGCAAGGAAAGAAATGAAAGTCAGACAAATACTAGGATTACATGGCACAGGTAGACTCAAACAAAGTCCTCTTCCACTAAAATTCAGAATCTCTGCTCCCTGTTTTGTTGGGTAAGAACTGTCATATCTTTTCTTAGTATTTGTTAGATATGTCTCACAGGAAAAAAAATGCACTCTTAATGAAAAATGTGCATTTCCAAAATATAATGATTTACTACCCTTATTGATCTCAGAAAGGAAGTTACACATATATCTGGCCTTATAATTATACACTGCATATCTCAAAAGATTTCTGAACTTTCATAAAGCGCAAGGACTGTATACTTACTGAAGGGCAAGAGTAGTTTACAGTCGAAGCCCCCTCAGCACCCAGAGATTACACTGAACCCCAGCCCTTATCATGCTCAGACACCTGTGTTTCTTTCCCAAAGTAGCTGGAAAAATCATAACTGGTAGCAGGACTCTGGTTCAGTCTTGAATGTGTTGTTCTGCATGTTACATAGAGCCAAGAAGTCTTACAGGGAAACCCATAAAAATGTCGATTATTGAAGACCCAGACAGTCTCTAAAGCTACTTGTTTGTGTAGCTTCTCACTTCTTTAGGCTTGCACAGTGTTTCAAGCTGCAGCTGTGCAAGACAACACTTTTGATGAGACAACAGAATGTCACTGCCATAAAATAAGAGCCTTTAACATCATTGTTTTTCATTCTTGCCATAAATAATACGAGACCAGAAATTGGTAGGACACAAATGTGTCAGTGACTGCATAGATAACTGGTTACCTAAATGATAAAATTTACCTAGTCTTGAAAAAGTTCTGCAGTGACTACCAGTCTTCTTTAGCTTCCACAACCTTGATATTGAAATCCACGCCAAGGCAGATAATTTGGGAACCCAAAGAAATTAATCTTCAAGCCACCTGTTCAAGCCATGCCAACAATGACGAGCTGAAAAACACTATATGAAATGAGACACTGGTCTTACTCATGTTTTGATTTGTGAAGTATTTTACATCATAAAACCATTAGGAAAATCCATGTTAAGTTAGGACACTAATGATACTCTCAGAATAAATGCTGAAGACCTAAGGATTCTTTAGCCACCTTGAAAGTGCCTCTAGAAAAGGGGTGAGACAGTGGCCAAAATGGTTCTGGACTGAGGGTATTTCAAGCTAAAGAGCTAGAAAGAGTCAGTAGTCAGACATATCATGCCCACCTGTCTCTCTTTCTACAAAATGTAATTTTCCTCTCTTTTTTAAAATGAAAGAAAATTTTTGGCTTTATGGTATTTGAATTCATGTGGTCTAGTGATTTACCATCAGGAAATACGTACTTCTACCCTAACACTTAATGTATTAATTCTAAGACTCATAGACTATTATTTTAGCAATAACAATTTTGTAGTGTTTCACTTTAGCTAAAAAAAATTCACTGTGCTCAGTTTTGAAATGCCAGAGTTGTTTGAATAGCTTGCCCCTAAGTCCTTTCAGTCTCTCTTCTATATGTGCTGCAGTTTCTCATCCACATATTCCCAAGCCTTAAAAGTACTTCAGAAAATATATATAGGGTCATAGAACCAAGAGAGTTCAACTCTCTATTTAGTTAGCAACCATTTTACCTTCACCACAGGGAGAGCTAATAGCACAATGGTTATTTACATGGACAGCTTGCTGGGACCAGGAAAATTGCACTTACATAAAAAGTTTGGTTTTTGTAAGGTCTAACATGAAAGCTCAGTTCTTTTTTTTTTTTTCTTTTTTTTTTTTCCCCCTTTCCTTAAACCCCAGTGGAAAACAGGCTTTTACTGTGAAAGTAATCCAACCAGATATCTTCAAAATCTTAATAGGCGACGTGGATTGACCTCAGTTCATCTTCATGGAGCTTAGGACAAATTGATCAATTTACTTCCTAAATAATTACCATTTGAATGTTGATTTTACCTTCCTAAGATTAGCACATTAAAAAGCCTGTATTCAGGAATGCTAATGCAATGCAGTTCTGCACACACACACAGACTCACAAGAAACCCAATATATTCTTTATATAGACAAGCTTCAACTGGTTCTGGGTAATGAGGATTTACTTATTCTTTTGTTCAGGAATGAAAAAAACCCCAGAAGTAAAACAGAGAAATAGATATGGTTAGAGCTCTGGAGGGAAAGACTTCATTTAGCATTCAGATTTTTGAGGTTAGGCATTAAATTCTATGGATGCAACAACTGCAATCCAAACTTTATCTGTTTAAAACCAGCCCATGGAAGCAAAAAGGCAAGAAATGATTCACGTGCCAGAGGAGGCATCTGAAATAGGAAAATTAGAACACCATCTAATTATTTCGTAACGGTTGTAAGATGCCTAGTAAGATTCCAATGGAATATATTGATTGAGCAATAACTTTGGAGGTTTACTTGTCATAAATGGCACTTCCTGGTTCTCCAAATAAGTCAAGCATTGAGGCAGGGTACACTCTCAGCTATGTATCTGTTCATTTCAGTCAATGCTGGGCTAACTTCCCTGATATGGTTGGAGTTTTCCAGCTGGATGAAGACTCAGCAGTTCAGACACTTGTCCATACCTAGGTAGGCTCCATTGCCATAATGACCTTTCCCTGACAGTCATTTTCTTCATTGGGAAAAGCCTTCTGTGCTGCAGTGGATGCTGGCAGATCTCCCTCCGTGTCTTAAAGGAAGAGGAGCAGAAGAATTTGCTCTGGTTTGGCATTAGCTAGAGCATATGCCCCTCTGAATGCAAAGCAAATGAGGAGAGTTAAAAACTATGTATCTCAATTTAATGAGGAAATTCTTTTTTCTCTTCTGCATCCCCGTCTCAGTTTCTCCCATTTCTTTTGGTATCAAAAGTTTTCCATTTTTCTTTGCCACATTTTGCATTCTGATTTCTCTCCATGTATGTTACCAACATGAATGTTGTTTATATCTCCCCATTCATCATCTCTTGGCATTTGTCTCTCCTGGAAATCCTCCATGACAACTTTAATATCAGTTGCTTTTTCTGCGCTGTTTCTCATAAGAAAACTGAAGTCTTTCTGTGCTTCTTTTTAAAAGTTTGTGAGTTCTGATTCCAATACATCACCCAGCAGCCTGTTTTTCCCCTGTCTGGAATAAATATAAGCTCTGAGGGGACCCTCAAAATCAGTACAATCTGATGAATTCTGTTTAAAGCCAATCATTGCAAAATGGGTTTTTAAATATCCTTTATCCTGATTTTTTTAGAAGTCCCACAGACAGATCACGGAGATGATGCCTGGGCTTGTCATAAAACTCACAAATGAGTTATAACCCATCTAGTGTCACTTGCCTTCTCTGATTTATAAAAGAAGCTTAAGAAATATGGTTAATTGTTTTAAAAGTTTTTTGTTTTTTTTTTTTAAATGGGAAATGAAACTTGCTACCCTCAGTCTCTGGATCAATTCAAGCTCATAGCAATAGTCTCTGAAAGTTGCCAGCAGTTTGATGGCATGAGTTAAGTTAGTTTGTGGTGTCAGTCTACGCTTTGGGAGACAAATGCCCACGTTACAAAAAAAAACCCACTAAATCTAACACTAATGGAGGTTTAATCAGATTAAAGTTTGAAGAGACATGGAGATTGAACTAGCCTGTAAAGTTATTCTTCCAGGTTAGAAAAATAAGGCCATGCCATGGAAAAGCTGAGGGGGTAGCTAGCCTTGCTAAAGCTATTGGCTTCACTAGGAAACTTTAAAGGACTTCAGTCTTTGCTGCTTTTGGCCTGACTCCCTTTCACCATTAATTTTACTATGAAAAATTTACTGAAGAAAGGTGCACTAAGCACTTACAGTTTGATGGTTTGCTATGGGCACTGTTGCATTCTATGCATATGTACATATATATTGTGTAAGTGGTTTTGTTCTTTCAATTACCAAGGGCATTTTCCTTGTCTGGATTGCCTTCTCTCTTTTATGTTTTCAGTATTATTAGTATTTTATACAATTCAGTAAACTTTTTACTATTTGAAACTACCTGTCATACCTTAAAAATGAAGACAACTAAACAGGTGAGTATTAAAGAATTGCACATACTCTCAACCTGTCAGTTAACCAAAATGCACCTGGAAGAATTAATGGACAATATAGAGAAAAGTGATTACAACTGAGGCAGAGTTTTAATTTTATTATTTATATGTTTCATTCAAGCCTGGAAAATTATATTTGTATATAAGCTGGGTTAGTACAATATACATATTGCAACTCCAATGGCTTAAAAACATATCTTCGTATTGCCCATCTTGAAATTTCAAAGTTACTGTACAAATTAGCTAAGTCTGGCATAGGATTCAGTGTGATTGGCACACTTCAGTCCAACCCCCCAGGGAGTGTGATCTGGGGCTGCTAATGCTCCATCACAGACTTACTTTCATCACCAGGTCTGTGAAAGTAATGATCAACGATCGTTTCATCAATGATCTATGAAGTGATTCCAAACTTAGTAATTTTTCAGCCCAGGTTTCTCTGAGGATGCTAAGGGAACTGAAAAACTAAAGATTCCAATCAGGCACATATTTCCACCAGTTGGTGTTTGGCAGGGGTGCATCTAATTTTTTCTGTCTTTGGTCATCTACCGGCAGAGTAGTTCCCTCATGATATTTGCAAACACAACATTGCCATTGTATAGCAACGATACTGCCAGACATAAAGTGATGCAACAAGCAGCTGAACACATCACATTGAGTTAATTTTAATCTTGCTTCCTTTATCTTATCAAATCTGGTTTTATATAGCCAAGCATGTTATGTGTGTAGAAAATGTGTGAAATTTGGAGCAGGTAGGTTGGTCTTAGTTCTAACAAGTAATGCACGGAGTGAAAAATGTTGAGAACCATTGATTTAGACAAATAGACTCCAAAGTGACATTTGTATTTTGCTATCATTGCTATAAATACTTTGTCTTTTTTAGGGAAAGCTTTTCCTGGATGTTATTCTAAGAGGATCAGTCACAGTGCTTTTGACCTTTTACTGTACACTACTCCATTAACATCCTGTGGAGAAATTCTCCTTATATATGTAATTGATGCATTTTATGAGACACAAATCAAAATAGATAGTCAAAAAATAGATAGTATGGAACTCAGGAAGAGCTGCCTGCCTGAGTACTTCGTTGGCATATTGCCTATAGCTGATAGTGTCAACTCAACATATGGCCCTTCAAATGCACTGATGAATCCTCTTATGGGAATAAAGTAAGACTTGTCTGTGGTGCATTTAAAGTTTCAGAGCAGTCCAACAAATAAAGCAAGTTGTAGTTCTAGTGAGGAGGAGACCTTACAGGCTTGTATGCAAACAGTACAGCTTTCTACCACGACTATTTTCTAATCATTTCCTCAGGCCAGTGTGAACACCCTTGCACAACACCAGAGTGATTATTAAAATAGTTACTGCTTGAGCACAGCCAAATTATGTTACAAGCTGGTTTAGCTGGATGAGTACTAAACTTGAAAAAAGACAGTTGTTAAGCTTGTTCTGAAGCCGTAGATGTATCCTCAAATTAGGGACAACTTGAAACAGTGCAGAAAAGAAAGGATGGCAGAATTATGCAATTAAAATTCTCATCTAACCTCCTGAACAAGATCCAAAAACCACAGAGTGTCTGAAATTATATATTCAGTGTTCATATGTGGCAGTGATAGAGTAAAAGAATTTGTACTAGTTTGGCTTTTCACATAGACATGCAAAACAAACACAGTCTCCATGCCAAGAAGTGAAAGGCTATATGGCAGAGGACTACAAAGACAGAGGCAGCCCTACTGCCTGCTCATCTGAATGAAATCAAAGGATGGGCACCTGACCCAGAGGGTATAGAAATGTCTGAAATAATGACCTGGTCTGCCTTTTTAATGTTGCTATTGTTGAAATGAAGCAAACGCTGCTGTAAAAAGGTTTTCTCTCCATTACTTTTGCCACTGCTTCTAGTGGTCCTCTCAGGCAATGAATAAAACTAAAAGAAGGGCAGTCTGGTACACAAATGTTCTCGTTATCTTAAAGGGGTCAATGGTCAAAGGTGAAAAAAATTCATAGAGTAGTTATGATTAAAGGTAGGTTTTTAAATGCTTTTGATAAAGGCTTGTAAAACAGCCAAAAGAGATCCTGCAATTTTAATGTTAAGTGGCTTTTGTATTGGAAAAATGCCCAAGGGCCATGTCTAGCACGGTCACTTACAAATGACTGATGGGAGATCAATACAGACAGAGTGGGGATGCAGCTTTGTCACTGGGATATGTAGTTAGTATGTGATTAGCCTTAAGTAGCATTGACTTGGATGTAGATGGGCAGTAAAGTGCTTAGTATCCAGTCAGCCTGATAGCTGCGTGTATACAAAAGTTAATGAAAGAGGAAAACTACATTATCATTAGACACCCAAAGGGGCTTCCCACACCCATTCAGGGATTTTAGAAGATCAGCCTGACAATGAGCTGTGTAGAGCTGCCAGTCCCAACAGCATTAACTCTGAATTTGGTTTTCCTCTATGACAAGCAATCCCCTAGGACTTGATAAACCACCTAGTTAAGTTCTATGTGCAACCTTATTATAGGGGAACAAGGAGGCCACTTTGCCGTTCTCAGAGGCAGAAAGTCCTGTAAAATGAGCAAAAGTAGAAACTAAGGATTGGAGAAAGGAAATGAGGAGGTACTGGGAGGAAGGTAAGATCCTCTGGCACTGATAACGTGTTGCACTAAATCTCCTCTGTTCCTTAGTGTGGGGGTCATTACACTTAATCAGATCCAGAATATCTCAGTAGGCATTTCACTTTTCTTCCCCTTTTGTTCAGATGCATTATTGGTAAACAGGGATTTTAAAATGCATTTGATTGCATTCTTGATAAAGCATTTTTACCTAGGGACGTGGTAGAGTTTCTATGACTTGAGGTTTTCAAGATGTGATTGGACAGGGTGCTGGATGACCTTCTCTAGGCTCCCTTTCCCATGAAAGGTTGGACCAGATGATCTTTTGAGGTCCCTTCGAACCTGGGCTGTTCTGAGATTCTGTGATTTTGCTAAGCAAAGAAATAGCACCTTTTTATTTCACAAACACACGCATATACGCACCCTCTCTATTTTCAAAACCCAGACTTTGTGGGGGACCCATAATTTTAACTTACGCATCTAAGATGTGCTCCGATTGGCCCTTCTGGAGGGATTTGTGTCTCCATCTTTTCTACAGGGAGCTCTGTATTGTATCCCTGTTAAACAGCAAAATAGCCTAAATTAGATGTTATGAATCCCCCTTAATATCAAATTATAAACTTCCTAATTTGTTCCTCAAAAGAACAGATGATCACACTACTGAAGAGAGCATACCTATGAAACGAAGAACAAGAAGTTAGTAATTTCAAGTGCCCTGATTAATATTTACTCCTTTTTTGCTACATGAAAAAGAATAAATCACTCTCTGAAAAAACATCACCTAAGGTATCTTCTGTGACCTCCTACCCTGCTACTCACAGTATTAAAAGGCTTGCCTCAATTTTAGTTACACAGTGTAAACTGAAATTATTTCATGGCTAACCTGATATTTCCAGGGCCATGGTGAAGCCAGAAATCTGTGGCCTAGGGCCATTACATGCCTTTCTAATGGACACTCAGTACACAGTTAATTACAGGGAGAATTTGGGTATCCAGCTGTCAAAAGCCACAGTAGCACAGCACCAGTCAGAAAGGCTCCTCGCTCAGCATCTTTGCTGCATTCAAACCTGGACACCCTTGCAGGATTCCCACTCGAAGT
>VZTL01075547.1:0-35164 GCA_013400535.1 Scopus umbretta
CTGAAACCAGGACACCAACCTAATCTTTCCATACCTTTCCTATCTTCATTCAAGAAAGAAGACATTTCCTCTCTTGTGCTTTACATTATCCCAGTATATTTTGGACTGTCTTCTTTAAGTGTCCTTACCCCTCTCGAATCCAAGCTGGTTGATTCTTTAAAATTTTGTCTCATATTTCAAGCTTTACCATCCTTTGCATTGCTGGACCTTGCATCCAGTCCAGTTGTCTTTACGGTTCTGGTTTCCAAAACCATGTCAATAAAATCACCAACCCAGAAAGCTTTCAGGAAATCCATGCCAAAAGTCACCTCCACTGAAGGACTAAGTACAAAATTTAGTAAGGTTCTGTGGACCTGCCGATATTTTTTCCATTATTAGCCAGTAGTGTTAATTCTTGTGAATGAGCCAGAGGCCACCTGTATTTCAAAATAATTTGTTATTATTATGGAGTGACAGTCTGATAAAACCCTTAGAATTAGTTTACGTATAGCTGATAAACCATTTGGTGTCTTGAACTCCTTATTTAAATATACCTACATCACTAGACCTAGGAATAGAGAAGTCAGTTATGAAACAATTCCTACCAATGAAGGCTATGGGTCAGTGAGCAACAATCGTTCACTTTGGGTGGCTCTATTTCTGTATCAGCCAAGTTAGATATATAGTCAAGAATAAAACAGAAAGGAGCAGTTGTAAGCTACATGTAAAATCTATTGAGAAGACATGTAGATCCGTTTGAATAGATTTAGGTCAGTTCAGGCTTTAAGAATAAACATTTAAAGACAAAGAGTAATGTCTGCAAGCAGTGTAACTCATGGATTTTCATTGGGTTAAGTGCAAATATGGAAAAAATACACCAGAGTAGATCTGACCCTCACTGTTACCCAGAGCATATTCCTTATTCACAGAATGCCCTCTAAAGGATGAATGGACTATGTAATCTTATTTGGTATTATACATTCACTTCTCAGAAGATGCTGGAGAATTATTAGCCTTTGACAGACTTCCTTTTGGCTTTAGCAATTAGCAGAAATGAAACTCATTAAGACTAAATTTATCCTTCAGACCATGCATAATTTTAAGACTTTTTCTATAACCCCATAAAACAATGAAAGAAGCCAAGCACTGAATTTTCAAATAATTGTGCAATGATTTAGCTAGCTCCTATCAAAGCTGTTCAGACTATGAAAATGACCTATATGAAAATGAAATTCTTGGCCTTTAGAGCTCCTTTTAAAAGTGTGCCCTCTTTCCCCAGCATCTGAAAATAGCATGTGAGCATAGGGAATTGTTGAAGATGGAGAGGGGAAGCAGGGTTTGTGGCATAGTTTAAAATATTGCCCACATATATTTTAAGTTAGATTGAAAGTATCCTCCACATGAAGAAAAGAGCATTCTTTTAGTGTTAGGAAAGTGAAATTGCTGTATAATGCAGTGCTGCAGCCTTTCAGAGGAATGGCAGGGCTCTGTGCCTTATTAACCAAGTTTATTGATGCAGGTAAATGAAATGAAAGTCAGTAAATTGCTGATGAGATGGAGTTCAGTGGATTGTTTAGTCCATTCCATGCTGGATTGGTCTCTACCATACATTACCCTCCACTCTGCCCAGCTCAGTTTTAAATAATGGGACTCCTGACACTTTTCTTGTTTCAATTACAAAAGTAATGGCTTCCTCTTTCTGTTCACTTGACAGGCTAAAACATTTAAGTGGAAAAAACCATCCTGGTGGTAGACCAGTATTTGTCTGAATTACACATAGAGTTCATTAAAGCAGCAGCTGCCGGTGAAAGTTTATTAATGTGCAAAGGTGCCTGCAGATTGGTCTGGATCCCTGGTGGAAGCTGAGCAGAAGTAGCCACTATAGGAGGAACTTGATGAAGCTGCAGCTTGTCATGATTACAGCATTGGATGTAGCAGGCATAGGAAAATACTTGTCCTTACTCATCAACAAATTTGTTATTTCCATCACACAGCAGGAAGCAACTTTGAAATAAAAGGAGCAGAACTGAATGTCTGTATTGGAAATTATTGTCTAAAGTCAACTGAGTCCAGGAAATCTGTATGGAAAAATCCACTGACTACAGTAGTTTGTATACAGGTGTATATGCTGTAAGACTTTATAGGTTGATTAAAGGAGATCAGAGGTGGAATTTTGCTATTGAATACTAACAGATCTTTCAAAAATCTGTTTCAATGGCTGGGCAGGACAGGGCTGTGGGAGCTGGAGCCTGGTCCTGCTGCGGCATTGCTGGGGCAGGGGCTGATGGTCAGCTGCCAGTCACACCAGGTTGAATGGGACACATGGGCTGTGCCTACCCTAACCATCACAGCCCTGAACCAGAATGAATCTGCCTTCATCTCAGCAAGAAAAGCAACAGCAGGGAGATTGTAGAGGCCTATATTAAAGCAGCATCCGTCACTGTACAGTAACAGATCTCTTCAAATCCTGGCTTAGTGCATGACCACAAAATGGGCCCCCAACCCACTGGTAGCTGCATGAAATTAGAAATGAAGGCTTAGGTGCATCATTGCTTTGGAGAGCACTGATGATGTTTAGGATGGGCATTTCTCCTAAGGAAGTCTAACCACTCACTGACACATGGGAAGGCATTGGAAGGATGAGGTGACTGTTACTGTCTTAGATTAGCTACTACTTGCAGGGCAATCAGAAGCTATAAAGTATTTAAAATGTCTCACCTAATTATTATTTCTATGAGTGGCTATCCAAGCCTAAGTAGCACAGGTGACAGGCTTCTAAGCATGAAGTAGTGAGCTACCTAGAGAGAGACATGTTTCCTTCTCCTGGAGCAGGTTTGGAGTGTTTTCATTTCAGTCCAGCCGGCGAAGCCTTGACTGATGCTGCAACATCTGGAGGACTATCTAAATTCTTAAATGCTGTGCAAAAGGGCCGGAGAATGAAGAACCTTACCTGAATAAACCTTTTTTTGCAGTTCAAAACGCTCTTGGGCTTTACACAGGCTGGGCACTGGGTCACCAGTACAGGCTGGATTTCAGCTGCAAAATGAGATGGAAAGCTCAGTACAATCCACCAGTTATTCCCTGGCTTTTGTGATGCAGCCTGACAGCAGAACTGCCCCTAGCCAGACCCATTCCCAGCACTGTGCTTCGCCAGCCTTTCCCCTGTGCTGAGAAAGGCTTGACAAGTCAGTGTGTCAGAAGCCTGGTTAGTCAAATAAAGCCATTCCTCCTTTTCTGCATCCATCTTATCTGTCTGGGATTCCCAGCACTGGGATCTTTCCCTGGCAGAGGCGGGAAGGACGGTGTGTGTGAGCAAACACCGCCTGCCTGTGGGACATGCCAAAGCGTGTTTGTGCTGATGACAAGCAATCAGAGAGCTTAGGAGAGTACATCATCCGCTGCCTCAGCTCAGGGAGAGCCAGGGAGACTATGGTTAGACATCAACACAAAGAGGGCCAGGGAATTTGGGTTAGCATTTTTCTAATTAATCTTTTAATCACTTTTTTTCAGTTCAGAGTAAATCTATTTAAGGTTCCCTGCTGGTTTCAAAGAAGGAAAGAAAAAGGTTTTTTAATTAGAGCTGTACAGTTCATGTACCTAATGAATCAATAGTAATTGAATACAGTGGAAGCTTCTTCAAAGCACACCCATGGAGTATACTAAATCCTTCCTTTAACAGGTTTAGTTCCATGCCAAGTGATCTTTTAAAAGGATTCTCCATCATTTATTGGCCTGAATATATGGTTTTTTTCATGTATTCTCTTGAGTTCATATAGGTACTAAGTGTCTGGATGTCCAGTGATATTAATTGTAGCCATCTTTGAAGAGGTGGTATTAGACACAGTCACAGACTTACATGTTGATTAATATACTTCCCAAAATTCTGAAATGTTTTTTTACATAGTTTTAGGAAGTGTTGCTAAATGGGTTAGCCCTACAGTACTGAAAATGGCCTATAAATTTTTTGCTTAATTTATTTTAACCGCTACTTTAATTTAAAAGTTAAGGCTACAAAATATCTTCAATCAACAGATCAGAAAAACCAAATTCAGGCCATCAGAAGGAGAGGCCTTCCTGAATAAGTGATGGCTTGGCATTATGCCAGTCACACTTCCTTAGGGAACAAAGAGACATTCATAAAGGAGCACACTTCTACAGATCAAGAAATCATTGTACGGTACGAAGTTTTTTGGAGAAGATCCTTCTCTAAGGAAATCCCCCTCAGCTGTTCCTTCAAAGAAAACCTTTTGGGTATGGATGCAGACCTGGACCTGCAGAACTTGTCCACATGTTTTTTGAAGACTTTTTGAGGACATTTCTGGGGATAACCATTGAAGCTTAGGATACAATAATTAAATTTATACTGCCTCACTGATGAGGACAACTTCTCAGCCTCACACAAAGGTGCTTTTATAGTGTCTAGCCCATCTTGGTATGGTCACAAATATAATCTGTGTTGGTGTAGCTGTCTTTATCCTACTGTGACTTCATCAGCACTAGCAGTTTGCAATGATGTACCTGCATGGTTGACAGGGCAAAGCACGTGAGCAGATATGTGCTAGTCCTGCTCAGTTCCCCTCCTGCAGTAACATGTCAGCCAGGATGGAGGGGACTGTGCAGGAAGAGCTCAGCAGATAATGAAATACTACTTTGATTTCTCCCATAATTCAGTTTGTTCAAGAATATCACTGCTGCCCAAAGGATTTCTGCCTTGTGCAAACCAAGGGGTTGTTCTGTCTTGTTTTGGGATTTTACGTGGGGTCTTTTCGTTATAGATGAAGATAAACCTTTCAGCTGAAAAGCAAAGGTACTTTGACTGTGACAGGGGGCAGGAATCTCACATATACACACACCAAAACCACACTGTGCTTTAGACGTGTGTGCCTTAAGGTGATTCAGTCCACACTGCGAAGGTTCAGCTCTCATCACACAGGGTAAAATTCCGTATCTTGGGAAAAACCAAGCACAAGGGCATTTGCCTCAAAAAGAACCGCTTTGTAAGACCTAAATCAGAGTACAGGAAAATCTAAGGTTTCATTCTCAAAAAGCTCTTCAGCCTTCATCTTTATGAAGAAAATGCAACCTGAAGGCATGCCAAGACTATAAAGCCAGAAGGCATTCATATGATACATATATATAAAATATGTTGCAATTATATAATACATATGTTTTTGTTGTGGTTTAGCCCCTGTTGGCAACTGAGCACCACACAGCCGCTTGCTCACCCTCACCCACTGCGTTGGGATGGGGAGAGACTCGGAAGGGTANGCTACAAAGCAAGTTTTTGGACCAAGTAAATGAAAATCTGAAATTAAAATGCAAGCTTTTTTAGTTAAGCTGTTCCCATAAAAAGTCTGATGTTTTGGCTATCTAAGAGTTATGTTATGTCCTGCCAGAAGTTAGATCCCAGTTTCAATGTCTCTTTATTTTTTTTTTTTTCCATTTTCAAGAACTCTCTAGAGCTCATCATCTGGTGTTATGTATTAAAATTCATAAAATTCAGCAGCTTTGTATTAAATTTTGGAAACATTTAAACAATTTAACTGTCAGAAGGGTTTTGGTAAGGAATCTAGGAACCTTTAATATCTCAATGTGAAAAAGAGGGAGCTTAGCTGTGCTTATTTGAACTTAATTCATGATTATCAGAAAATGCTGGTGCCTGGAGCACCTGAATGTCCTTCTAAAGGTAACTCCTAGCAAGTGGTGAGGAACAGCCAAGCAATTGAAAAACATAATTAACTTTCTGATGCTCTTTTCTGACATGATAACTCAAGGTTATGTGTTCTTTAGGTGATACAAGTGTTCCCAAATTGCATTTTGGCTGGAAGGATCTGTGCTGGAAGGAGCTGTACCAGAAGGCATTTTCCAGCATTCCTTTCTAGTTGTGGCAATTTTTTTATCTATTAGAAGTAGGATAAATATAGGAGGAATTCCTTGCTCCACTGATGAAAAAAATCCCCCCTCATTTGATTGATCCAAGTGGGTTTATCTCTTGAAAAAGTGATATAATAGTGTATAAGTGGGTATAATAATTCTTACATGCCTCAAAAGAACATTGTGGGGCATAACAGCCTGATTAATTGACTTTTGTGCTATGCACAATGTTTCTATCAATTCTTAGATTTCATATGTGTGTGTCAAAAATCAGATCAATAGATAAATGTACAATGATGTGTACAGGGAAAAGCAATTTTAAATTCACATATAAAATGTTGTGTTTCGAGAGACCATTACCACTCAGGAATGAGACCTTGGGGAGGTTATAGATAGTACCATGAAATTGTCAGCTTAGTGTTCAGCAGCAGTCTGAAAAGCAAATGTTCGGAAATATTGGGAAAGGAATAGAGGAGAAAACAGAAGACATCATTATGACAACAAATACATTCATGGTTTGCCCACACCTTGACAGCTGTGTGCAATTCTGGTCCTCCCATGTTAAAAAGTATGTCCTTAAAAGTTCAGAGAATAACAACAAAGATGACTCAGAGGTGTGGAACAATTTCTGTGTGAAGAAAACCAAGGTACATCTACCAGTTTTAGCTCAGATCAGGCATCTAGTTTTGAAACAAATCTTCAAATCATGCTCAGTTACTGCCCTTTGGTTCAAACACAGGACAGTCTTGGAGCACCTAAACTGAATTCCTTTTGGATGAAACAAAACCAGCTCATGTCCTGGCACACGTCTAGTGCAATTCTGGAGCGTGCCTAGTGCAATCCAACTGCTAATGGGTATACTATCTGCAGGACCAATTTTATGCTAGTTGGAAGACAAACCCCCCTGAGGATGCTGGAGACTGAATCAATAGTTTTGGTTTAGAAATGCACTCATATTACCTACTGTGTAATGTGGGCATAGCTGAGGTGGAGTCTGACACTTCAACCTGAAAAAGAGGTGATTTACTGGAGATACGAGAGACCCCAACACACTTCTGAGTGTCATGGAGAGGAATGCTAGAGATCAACTGGCTGTTGTATTTTCCAGATACAGATCCCATAGAATCAGGTATGCCATTAATTTGGATCAGGTTCAAAACAAAGAAAAGGATGTGGTTCTTCATGTGACATGCAGTGGATCTGTGGAACTCCTTGCCAAAGGGTGTTGTAGATAGATGAAGTTTAGGTGGTTTTGAATGCAGACTGGACAAGTACTTGGAAGAGAGATCTGCTGACATTTAGTAACTGGGTTACCAATTATGTCAGGATCAGGAAATCTCTTTGGCTGAAAGTGGCTAGATCACATATGTTCCCTTTTCTTTCTCTTCCCTACTTGTCCACTTGTGGCCACTGCAGGAGACAGAACATTGATCAAGATAGGCTCTTGCTCTGAGCCGGTGTTATGTTCTTTCTTGTGTTATGTTCCTATATACCTTTTTTCTAAAGTGCTGTAAAAATGATCTTTGACTAGACAGTTAGACTTGAATTTTATTTTTGTGGCTGGTGCTGGTGATTTCCAGACTAGAAATGTTTCTCAGAAGCCCATGCCTGTTAAATTAAAGTGTGTTCTTCTAAAGAAGTTTTAAATGAGTCATTTAGATGATTTTCAGCATCACAGGCTACCTAGACTCTAAATGACTGCAACAATAAAGGTTATTCATTTGAAGCAGCCACAATTTCCTGTTGATATTTTATGTTCATTTTGATTTAAGCTTTATTATTACAACACTGCATAATTTCACGGGTGCATAGAAAAGCTGGGTGTGTTAAAAATGCAGTTGGAAGGGAGGAGGGGAGATACCTGAGGGAGACCCCAAGTCTTCTTAGTCTCAATGTTTATGTCATTTATGGCAAAAAGAACATTTTTTCTTATAGATATGAATGCCTGTGTGTAGTAGTGAAATAAATCCACCTTTGGGTTAAACATGACGAGTTTTAACAATAAACAGCAACACTGTATTTGACACTTATGACACAAGGAATGCACTGTCTGATTGTGATGGTAGAAGATTTGAAACATTCTCCTTATAGGGATTGTACAGTTAGGTGATGCTGTGCCAAAGCCATAAGAGGTTTGTCAAACTCTGAGTCAGAAAAAAAAGAGCAACTGGTTTACAGTGATGAATTAAAGCTCTGTGCTTTGGGAGAAAAAGGAGCTTGCTTTATCTAATAGTCACAAGTGGTCAGAAATGTTTGGGGTTTTTTATTCCACCCAGAGAGCAATGCTTCGAGCTACACCATTTTCCCACCAGCTTTTCTTGGAGGAGGTTTTGGTTGCAGAGGAGCAGCTGTTCCCAGTGTTGGATGCCAGTCCTTGCCACACTTGTTTGGAGATGGCAGGGGACAGGGTCTTCTGACTGGCTGGCATGGCCTTGGGCGTGGAGCACAGTTAGATCACAGCCTGGGGTGGTATGGCTGCAGGGAATACTTTTTATTGCAGCTGAATGACTAAATTAACCAATAAGAGTAAATATTTAATGTGAGTCAGGCAAGCCTTATGAGTCAACACTTCACAGTATTACAAGATGCATTTTCTTAACAGTTGAGTACCTTGAATTCCTGTAAATGTAGTCTGCTGGTAATGATCTCAGACTACGGGATGGCAAGATATGACTCTGTAGCTCTGCCAGGGACCAGGTCATTTGGGTGCTGGCCAGTGCTCTGGCTCCCAATTGCTTGTGTGGTTTGAACTGTGCTTAACTGGAGAGCAAAGCACCATGAGAGCTGGAAAAGCTGCCAAACAAGAACGTACCTCCACTCTGGCCTCTGGCTTAGTACGCTGAAAAGACTTGTCATTTAAGAGATATGTAATCATTAAGCGATATGTAATATGCTTTTTAAAGATAGATGGTCTGTAACTTATTTTTAGGTACAATTTAACATATAGTGGGAAAACCATTTATACAGATATTGGTTATCAGCACCATGCAGTTGTCAGTTTTAAAACTTGTAGAGGGGAGAAAGACTCACAGAACCTTCTGGGGGTGATTTAGAGAGAGCTGAGCCTCAAGAGGTTGATATATTCCTGCTGTTCAAGTTACCTTTTGATTGTGATAAGAATTACTTCATCACCAGCATCCTGCTCATGTAGCTGTAAATACTTTCTTCGCTCTAGGAAAGATCTGTGCCAGAGTTATTATCAATGCACATGATACTATGCACCAGGTGTTTTCAGCATGAAATATGTCTTCACAATAGCTCAGTAGGAACATAATTTCAGAGGTTATTTTGTTCGCTCTCATTGTACCTTGTGTGTATGCAAGCAGGAGTGCACACGCACTTTTATATAGGCAAGTAGAAATGAGAAAACTGCTAAAACGCCAAGAAATGCCATGGAATGGCACCTGTGCAGAGGCAATTAAGGAGAAATCAAGATTAGGGAATGCATTTCTATGTGTTCAGAAATTTTTTAATTGAGACCTGATATAAAACAGAGAAACCTAACCTTTAACTCTACTTTTGTTCAGAGGTTTGATTTTTATTTGAATTTCCCTTCTAATATGACAAAGATTTTCCTTTGATTGTGGGATGTTTCTGTGTCTCTGAAGGTAGAGGAAAGGGTTAAGGGTCTACCAATATGTCACCAGTTCCTCCTCTCAAAGGCTGGGTAATGTATGGGAAGGTCTGTAAGCATGGCATTTTTGTATTTTAATCCTCCTCCATTAAATTCTAATGACTGGTTGCTAAACGATGTCATGCATTTCCTGCTCCTTTTATGAGGAGCTGTTTTATAAAGCAGCAGCTTGGAAGTGTGCAGGAAGCAGTCATCTCTGGAATTGATTGCATTTCTGATAGAGCACTTTTGTACTGTATCCCTGGAGAAATGCTGCAGGTCATAATGGCTTATGTTCTCCCTGTAGCTGCAGCATAATAATTTACAGAAGTAGAGCAAAGACGGAAACAAGATCTACCATCTTTAAACCTCTTACTAGACACAGGTCACTCAGGTTCTTTCTTTTTTTTTAAAAAAAAAAAAGAAAGCAGATCATTATTATTAGTGAAGAGGAGTGAAGGGCTATGTACGATACAATGAAAACCTCTGGCTCTGAAACAGCTGATATTTATGAATTGGGTGGGAGTATGAGCTGCAAGAAACATGTCCAATTTGATCAAGTGATGTGGAAAGGGCAGTTGAACAAAGGCAGTATTTGCATACATTGGGATGGCAGTAATGATTGTGTCCCTTCTGTCTGTCACATGGATTCATTAGAAATGGGTGTCAGCCATTAAGCTTTGATTTTCAGCACAGATAAGTAGCGAACAAACAAATAAAGGAAACAAAGGCTGGCCATGCTGCAGAGCAGTGTGATGATCTGATTATGCTGAGAGACTGGCCATCACTTTCTTGGCTGGCTGTTCAGTATAAGGGGATGCAGAGTTTCCATAACTCTGTCCTCAGTCAAATATTGGTAAGAAATGTGTAGGTCTTATATACATCTTCCCTGGAAAATTGCTTTCCTTGGTTCCCGGTAGAAATCAACAAGAGTCTCCTGAGTGAATTCTTCCTGATGAGCCAGATTTAGTGAGTGCCTGGGTGTGCAGAAAGTATGTAGAAAAAGGCTTTTGAGGCTTATAAAACACATGGCGTTTCCTGTGGTTTCTTTTTTCCCATTTGCAAGTTTGTTGGTCCTGAAGAATATATAAAAATAGAGATGGTTTTTACTCTTTTGTTCTGCAGGTGCCTGGAGTTTTAGCATGGGACTAATGACCTGTGCCAAATAGTAATTGGTGTCGGACATCAGTCATTCTGCTAGTATCAGGCTGTCACAAGCAATGTTTTGTGACTGGACTGGTGTTAGCCTGAGCAGATTTCCCATGACACACTTGCACAACAGCTCAGGCCAGTTATTCTTTAATACTCTGGTAACTTGGTCGTTCACTGAACCGCCTTGGCAGCAAAATTGCAGGTATATGAAAATGTACGAAAATCTACTGCTGTGACCAGGGAAGGGCAAGGATACTTAAAGTATACTAGTAAATGTACCTCTGGCTCCCACTATAACTTTAGGAAGGTCATTTACCTTCTCATGATTTCATCTTGACCATTTATGAAATGGTGATCATACAATGTCATTGAGTGCAATCAAGGTTAACAAATAAATATTTGGAAGGCATCTGGAGATTTCACTTAAAAGGTTTTGCAGTACCAAGCCTGAGAAGACTGCAAAGTCTTGCCAGTAAAGTCCATAGTGGTTACCCTGAGATGAGGCTGCTCTTGAAAACTCTGGGAGAGAAAGCAGTGGAGAAGGGGGTCTCAGGTTATGAAAGGTGAAACAATGTAGAGGCAACACCCTCAGTGGCAGAGTTGAGGTCTTTTTTGCCTTCCCTTTTTTTTGTGCTGAGTAACAGCATTGTGAGTAAATCCACTGGTTTCAAAGCTTCTCATG
Organism: Scopus umbretta; assembly: GCA_013400535.1. NCBI lineage: Eukaryota > Metazoa > Chordata > Aves > Pelecaniformes > Scopidae > Scopus > Scopus umbretta. The sequence continues at coordinate 11,301 of VZTL01075547.1, forward strand.
TTGGAGAATCTATCCTGCTCTTTTTCCTGGAATTATAAAAATAAGCATATAATAGGGATGGCAGAAGGGAATGTGCCGTATATGACTAATGGAAACTCGATATAATTCATAGGATTTTCACTAATGATGTCACTAGCTCCTAATGTTGTACAATCATCTTTACATTAAGGAGAAAAATAAAAAAAACCAAAATACAGCTATTTTAAGCTGTGGTTCATTGTTTGTTATATCTGCTCTCCCAACCCCAAGATTTGTGCAGCAGTGGAAAAGGTACAAAGTGAACAAGCAGAAAAACACTTGAGAATTTTAGTTTTACCTTTTTAGCAACATGATTTGAAAATTCACATACATGATTTGTATTGTGGAGTTCTGTCAGATGTTTTGCTTCTTACAGTGGACACTGGACTAAGAAGATGAGGGCTTGAGGAAAGCTAAGCTTGAAATTCCTGCCAGAATTGAATGGTAAGGACCTTGTCCTTTTTTCTGGTTATCCTTTTTGGATGGTTTTAGGCATGTTAAATTTTATAGCTTATTCTGTAGAGACAGGTAATCAAATGATACTCCAGGAGTAAGCGGCAACATCAGGATAAGGCAGGAAAAGAGTGGGAAAATTATAGAAACTTCAGAAGCGTGGCTGAACATCAACTCTTAAAGCACAGTGGTAACTGTGCAAGCAATATGAGTGATAATGATGGATTACTGACATCCATTCTTCCTCTGTCTTTTCTCTATGCTGAAAAAATAAAGTAATTTCTTGAAGAACTTGTTACTGATTGTCTATTAATGTTTGTATTCGAGAAAGGAATGGTATTGGAAAACACAATATTCATGCATCATTAATTTTAGTCATAAGACAGTCTGAGATTTTGGTTGCAAAACAATCAGAGAAGGACTACCTGATCTTTAGTTTTGAACTTCCTTTTATTCATTGAAATTTTTTTGATTGTGGTGAACACATAGTCACCGCTTTTCCTACTTGTGTCTCTGGGCTATTAGGAAATCAAATTTCATCATGTTCCTTTACATTTGAATAAAGCTGGTCTCTCTTTGTAATGCAGGAAAGAGGAGTTGTCACTATTAATATATCTATTTTCCAGGGGTTAATTAGCCGTGTTTTTATCATATTATAGCAGTAAAATGACAATATGATGATTGTGAGGACTCTGGAATAGAGTAATAAGACTTTTCTCATGTGGAAACGAAGGAAAAGTGTGGTCTATAGAACTAGGCTTTTGCCCTCAGAGATCAGAGAGGTGAATGCCTTTCCCAGGATCTTTCCTGTCCTTCTCACTTCTGGATGGGGGAAGGACTTTATCTGTAAGTTCAGGAAAGGTGTTAAGAAGGAATAGCTGAATTAGGAGTAGACTGATTAATGCTTCCTTATTTCCAGAATGTCTAGTCTTTAGTGAATGATGATTATTCGCTTATCTTGCACCCATCAGTAAGAGACACCCACTTCACCCCCACAAGGAATAGCCCTAGATGCAAGTTTCAGCAGAAGGAAGCATCCAGGAGTCTGAATGCAATTCTTTTGGCAATTTTTATAATCTAATTCTTCCCACCATTGCTGTAAAAATCTAGCAGTATATTTCCAATTCTTCTCAAGCTGCTATCTGTTCCTGAATATGTATTTTACATTAACACTTAGTATTTACAATGGGGTCTCTCTCTGTGCATTAAAAATCAGAGGTAGCATCCCTAAGGAAATAAAACATTAGGACCAAGCAGTAAGATCTTTGCAAAGATGGTCACAGAGAGAGAGAGAGCAAAGTGACATTGTGTTTAGTGAAATGCTCCACATCAGTCTCATCCCTTTGGATGGTGACAGATTCTATAGCAACATACCCTAAGCAATATAGGGTGCAGCCAGCGTGTGGGGTGAGGACTCAAAATTCCTATGCATAGACCAGTCCCTAGCTAGTCACATACTCAGTGCCCAGGTAAAAATGTTGATCACAATGCACTGGGCAAATAAATTTGGATATTAATAATTATTTTGTAAGCATGCTATTTTCTTGATCTGTATTTCCTATCTTTTTTTTTTTTAAAAAAATTTATTTACATACTAAGAAACAGGTGACCCAATGCTTTGCTAGCTAAGCTATTTAAATAGCTGTTAAAAAAATGCTGTAAGTTTTTCATAGCTTTTGTCTATCCAAGGTCCATTTTTACCCTTGGGATCTCATGGTGGGTTTGTTTTGCTAGATTAACGAGTGGCCTGTCATCAGAAATCTCTTCTCATGTGAATGTTTGGAGACCACAAGCAAGTTCTCTTGTCTTATGAATAAACTAAACAGGACAACCCTTTGAACTCTTTCAGGATGAGGCATGTTTTCAACAGATTTTTGACAGTACAATTGGTTATTACTGGCATATTACTAGTCGTCATACTTATGTGCTAAACAAAGGAAATATTCCCTCAAATACCTTTTTCTATGCAGCCATTTCTGCTTACTCTCCTAGTTATGACAGGATGCAGAAACAGCTGGTCTAACTGATTACGTATTGGGTCTCTGAGATCCTCCTTATTGTCACTGCTTTCATGACTTCTTTAGGTAACATTCATAAATGTGTGGCCCTCCATCTGGCTATATTAAAATGTGATGTTGGTAGATACTTTGTTGTCTTAATTTTCGAAAAGATAAATTCTAATGGCTTCTGTCACTTTGTAAGTGTGGCTATGGCAAGTAGGTCATGCAAGAAGTTTCTGTTCTGAACATATTCTGACTTGGGTTATTTCATTCTCTCCACCAAAATTCTGCTCGCAATTTTAGGTCTTCTACCCAATCATTTAAGACTGTGGCATGGTGGTGCCCCTGTATTCTGCTCCAGCTCTGCACCGTGCTGGTAGTAGGGTTTCTCATACGTCTTCTGTCTATCCACCACTTTGCTGAATCTACTATCAACTATGCCCTGTTATTAAAATCCACTGGAAGAGGAACAGACTAGAAATTAGCCCATTTCCTGGAAGGGGGAAAAGGTTGTACATTATTGCACTATTCCTGCTGCAACCTTCCTTGCACATTCATCTGTTTTCCCTTCCCAGTCATCATTTCCTTTCCCAATCAGCATACGTCCCTACCTCAGCAGCATCAACAAATCAAAGGCTGCAGTTGTACAGTTTAACATAACTCTGAATTCTCTGGACATTTCTACAATTAAATCTTAAAAAGTAATTTCCGTTAAAATACTTTTCCATATAATATAATGTGTTCCAAGACACATTATTTTTTAACATATACCTGCTCCTTTTAGTTTAGTGTTAATTTTGGGTATATTTTCCTATTGTAAGTAATGTATCCATTAAGCTGTATGTTTAACATTGCTCAGTTTCCTGTTAGTATTTATCCTGCAGTAATCTTGAGCAACAGAACAGTGAAAGGTTGTGTTTATCATTTGGTGTTCATTTATTATTAATCTAAGATTTGAGAGACTCCAAGAGTCTATTAGTGTTTTATTGTGGCACATAAGTGAGCTAGAGGAACTGATAGAATTTTGGGGTTTGATGGAAATAGTCATATACATTTTTCTAAAGTACTGTTGTTTTTCTAAATACACTATCTGCTAAAGGAGACCATTGCTGTGATCTTTTCTGCTACTTTCAGTTTTAAAATGTATCATTGTAAGACCAATTAAAATTCTATTCCAAGTTTAAAAAGGAGAGGGAAACACAATAAAAGCACACTATAAAAACATCTGTGTTCTACTAGCATAAATGTATTTAAAAAAAAAAATAAATCCTGTAATATACAAGAGTACAGTCAATATATTTGTCATGCTCTCTAACTCTGAGGGCAGTAAATCACATAAAAGTGTGGCAGTTTTGGTACATTTGTAAATTCCCATATTTTTCTTGCATCAGAATTCTTATTAAGGAGATTACCTTTCTAATGATTATCCTCAATGTTGTTTTCAAAAGTAAGTTGAGCTCCTAAATTCGAGCCCAGCTACCATTGCTACTCTCAGGGAAATTAAAACAAATGAAAATGCCTACATAACAAATGATATCGTTATTTAGCTGCTGTTGGGAGCGGTTACTCCAGATCTTGAGTGCTACCAGACACAACTACTTTCTCCACACTGTGCCTTCCCTCAGTATATTGTCTCTGGTATAAGACCTCCTGTTGTTTCAAACTGCTGTTATCCTCCTGCTGTTTCATTCTGAATGTGTCTTAATAAGATGTGTCTTATCTGTACAGATAATAATAATTTACCAACTATCCCTGAATACGCTTGGAATGTTTCAGTCTTTAATCAAAGCTGTTATCTGCTCCTGTTTCCTTACTCAGACTTACTTGTCTTTAGGTTTATTTGACCTTTTGAGATAGCAATGTCAGGTCTGAAAAGCTTTTAATCTATTTAGTGACTAATATCTAGCAATATGCATAGAAAGAAAATCTATAATTTGGCAGGTGGCAAGGAAAGTCAGAGTGGTAAATTTAGATCAATTCATGGTTTACATTCTTGGAAGTGGTTTTAGCCTTTAGTGGGCTTTAAATTGATGCAAAACAATTACTGAAAAAAAGGTAAAGATTTATCTGTTCATAGTTAAATATAGTGGCAGTATTCAGGAAGGTGTGTACCCACATGACATTTTGTTAATCAGTTTTACTTTGAAACGGTCATAGAATTGCTAGTTGAGATTATGTAGATTATGAACATTGCAAAAATCAAGAGGTACCTGAGAAATTGAGTAGACAGCAAAAATTCAGAGACTTTTGGAATCCACAAAAATCTGACAATAATTCCTATGCATCTCAGATTTCTTCCATGACCCACAGAAATACATCCTTTGTGTGATCAGACAAGTTCTGTAGGTGCAAAATACACATGATAGTTTGTGTCCGTCCCTCTGTGAGCGAGTCAGTAAGATTTCCCTCTTCATTCTCAGTGTACCCCCACCAGAGGAAACCAGTTCTTGTTCTTCCCCAAGGACCAACATGCTGTGAAAGTTGTACTGCTCTAATGATAAGGTACAGCCCAATGGAAGGAGTGGGATCAGAATCGTAATCAAAGTATTCTTCAGCAATCAGTAGAAAAGACACAAGAAAGCAGAGGGGAAAACAGTTCTTTAAACCTTTCCTAAGTTTTCTCATATAGTCACAGGTAGGTGGGCAGGCAGGCATGAACACATAGATATGTGCCCCCCACAGCCCCACTCATAGCTGTACAGTTATGCACATGTTTACACACTTTTGCTCCCAGTCTAAGCCCAGCCTGGAATTTGAAATGGGATGACCACCTTGCACCGTGGGAAGAGTGTCTGTGCACGGTTGCTGCCAGTAATGACAGGAGAGAGGAGGAGAAGGACACTGGAATTTGAAACACAGGGCAGTGTATCCTAATGGTTATTCTCATAATCCTAACGTTAGCCTGTCTCCATAACAGAATTTGATTATGGGGGAGCCCAAGATCAAGCTGTGCATCATCACAGTCATCTTAGCCTGCAAATAAAACAGTGAAGAAACCAGAACCTTAAAGGCCTAATTCTTTTCCTAGATCAGTTTTGAGTAGTGAACATCTATCAAGAGCATATTACTCTGTGGTCATAAGGAATTGGCTTTCATGTTCATTGTTATAATTTTGAAGGTTAATTTCGGTCCCTTGGTTAGAAGTGTGTAAACAAGTGTTGTGCCTGGAGTAGGATGCTTTGGGAGTATTTTAGATTCCTCAGGGAATCCTAGCTAAGTCCCAGCCACCAACTGAGGAGGCAAAGACTTCTCTGCAGGACTAACCATGTCTGCCATCCTCTTTTCGTTGTCCTGGATACTTAAATGACACTAGCTGCTTAAGTTTAGGCCACTGAATTTCACCGTAGAACTGAAGTCACCCTATCTTTTCTGCCACTGTATGACACTGTTTTATGGGCATCAGTAGACAGATTATGATGTGAGGTTTAATAACTTTTCCTGCCTTTATAGTCATGGTTGTCAGGAGAAATCCATCACCACTGTGAAGGTACATTTAATAGGATCCATATGAGAACACAGGTAGGTAGGTAGATGCCACTTATTGATGATAAATTATGAATGATTTATCTAAACTGTGTATGCTATAACACTATTAACTCATATAATTCTGACAGATTCACATCATGTCTCATAAGTCTTATTCTTTGGAAATCACATTGTTAATAGTGTTAATAGTAAACAACTAAACTGTTACTGAGTCTTTCATGTGACTGTCCACCCCCTACATGTCTGGTAGTATCTTCATTAACTTCTACTCTAGAAATTAATGATTTGACAGCCTGTAGAACATAACTTTTTTTTCCCCCTTGAATGACAAGAATGTAGTTTGATGTGTGCTTTTCAGAGTATTGTGTTATATCAGTGACATGAATCAGTTTTGCCTGACTTGACCACAAGCTTGTTGACTTACTATTACATGTCTACATTGAGACTTCACAGTAATTAAATCACTAAACTTATAAAACACGGGTTGCTTATTTCAAATCAAACATAACATGAGACTGCATGGCATCTGTAATACTGAAATGATTCACTACATGCATATCTGTGCTCCTAATGTTTACAAAGTTTATAAATCCACTGTCTGACACTTCCAGGAAATGCTTGTGTATGCAATGTGGAGGAGATCAATACCTTCTTGGTAGGAGATTGCCTTTCTGTTAGTCTGGGAGATCAGTGTAGTTAGAATACAGGGGGCAGGGCTCACTGTTGATGTTTTACGTCTGAATTGCCTCATTTTTTTTCTGGTAGTGTCAGGTGTTCTGGTTTTACGTTTTGTTTGGTATGTACCTTAAGCAGAACATCCTAAACTAAAAGTAATAGTGGTTGGGTTTCCTGCCTGCATGGGTTTCCTCTCTGTCTGTTAAGAAACCAAAGCAGAAAATCCCATTTATTAACAGATTTGCACTGAATTTCTAAGTGCCTTATAGGGAATCAAATAGATGTTTCCTGAAAAAAAATGGGGATGCTAGACATCTTTGATACATTTTAACATATGAAACTGTGAAATTTGACAGTCTGTGTGTAGTGAAGACAGTCAGCAGTAAGGGTTTGAGATAGCAGAACTAGCATTACTGACAGATTGCTGGATTTAGCCAGGAGATTTAGGTTACAGGGGTCTGCCCTTGTCTGATGTGTGATACAGAGTAAGATGCTTATCTCTCTGTGCTTCTGTTTGCCAGTCTTTAAAATAAGCATAAAGCTGCTGACTTCCTTGTTGGGGAGAGCGAGCGAGCAAGAGAGGGAGAGAGGGAAGGAGGGATTTTTACTCACTCTGATCCATATGAAGGTATTATAGACCTGTAAGGGGAGGCCAGAAAGCAGCATCGTCTGACAGAAGTGATGATGTTATTCACGTCAACATGACAGCCAACTTATGTGCCAAAAATTGTGGAGTAGGGATGCAAGGTTGATGCTCTGAAAAGGTGATGCTGCAGAACTAAGTTGACCAGTATTAGATTTTTATCTTCCCAGGTTACTTCCTTGTTTGACAAGAGGCCACAGCAGACAGTTTATCAAAAGCAAGATCAAGAAGGGACTTGTTTACAATGTCTAAACATTATCCTGGGTCAAAAATATCCAAGAAGAAGAAGAACCAGTGGCTGGAAGTAAAAACCTCAGAAACTGAAATGAAAAATAACATGCACATTCAAATTGAACGTGGACGGCTATTGGGAAGATATGCTTTTGCTAAAGTCAAATTGTTGCGCTCAGAATGGGTGTAATTGAATGAAAATCTTTGGCCTCTGGTAGAAAGATGCTCTAATCATTTCTTTGGCTTTAACATGGGAAGCTATGGCAACAAATGACTGCAGTAATAAGACTCTTTCCCTTCATTAAATGTAGTAGCTGATATTGAAGAATCTGCCACTGTCTTCATCCATGGAAAGTCTGCAACACAGAAATTTAGTTGCAGAAGCAAGGCAGGTTGCCTGGTGTTGAGCTGAATGAATGGCCTCTTCCTTGCTGCAAGTCAAGGTGCCTGTAATCAGCTGGCAGAAAAAAGACTTCCAATATGGTAGGGATCAAGGGCAGAGCTGAGGTTATTTATACACCTTACTTCTTTAATATGTCATACTTTTCGATGTTTTAAAATAGTATTGATATGGCCTGATTCCTCAACATTTTTAAACAAAATAAAAATGAGAGTCTGCTTTTTCTTCTGCATATGTTTGTTGTTTGGGTTTTTTTCCCTGAATTCACAGTAATGAATGCTTTTCTTTATTTTCAGGTTTATAGTTAGTGCACATAGCACAAAATATAGAGTAGAAAACATGCAATAGATAAAATCACTCTCTGAAAGACTTTCACTGAAAAAAAAAAGACATACATATCATTCATTTTATGTTTTCATATATCTGTGTTCTGGTCAGTGAGATGCATTGCACTGGCTACAATAACATTTCCTGCAAATATATACTAAAAAATAATACATTTAGATTTGTGCATGTATAATTGCTTGAGTTTATAGGTGAAAGGCATCCTACTACAAAGCCAAATGCATCCAAAATTTGTGCCAAAATCCCTAGATTCTGCATCCTGCTGGGAATTTGGGCATTTTCACAGGAACTTCAGATAAGTTTAAATGAAGATTCAGATTTGAATCTGGTCATGTAACCTTCTGTTACTACTGCTATATTATTTTGTGGAGTTCCCATGCTTTCTGATGATCATTTCCTAGGTTCAGAGTTTCAGACCTATCAGCCCTTTAAGATAAATGATGTTGCTGAGATCTGTGTCCTATTGTGTTAGTCTGCTTGCTAGTGCAGGAAGACATGACTGTTGCAGTTGATATTCAGCTCACATTCTCAGGCTTTTCCTTGCACCACAAAGGCTTCGCTAGAGCTGCTTTTGTGCATGATGAAGGACAAGTATCTGGAACATATTTTGCAGCAAGGGATAAACTGCAGAGTCACCACATCATGTAGCATACAGGACTCTGCCTGTAGCAACACATCTGTCTCTGTGAGTTCACATGGATACTTAAGTACCTGTGTGGACGTAATGAATGCAAATAAATTAACTGCACATAATTATATGCTTACTAACACAGAGGCAAGCAAGTTAAAGTTTCATTCGTCATGCTGAACCATATATATTTGCAATGTGAAAGAGCAAGGCTGGGTTTTTTTTTTTCTTCTAGCAAGTGGGTAATTTTCTTTTTTTTGTTTTGTAAATCACATCATCATTCATCCTATAATGAGTCAGAAAGATCTTTGTGCACGGGCAGGTACATTTTCAGAATATTTTTATTCGTTGACAATTTACATCATGAGTAATGGATGCCAAATAAATGATGCCACCAATTACAGGGTCATCTGCAGCTGGCTAGGGATTTTGCTGCAGTTATATACTGTCACTGCAGAAACACAGATAACAAAGATAACAAAATGCGCCAGAAAATTATGATTCAGTAGTCTGTTACAAACAGTACTTTCCCTCAGTTGAATGCAAAGGCTGTGAATCCCTGCGCCTGAGAGTGCAATTGGAATCACTAATTATGAGCACGGGGCAGAAGGTTTCATCTTCATTTGAAATTTGCCTCGGGGTGACAGGGCGGTATCAAACATTTGTCCCTGGCTTCTGGGCATCTTTAATTACCTGCCTCCAAGTTTCTAACCACCGGGGCTCCCTCTCTGTTTCCATGACAACGTCCCTGCTCTTAGGATCCTGTGTCTTTCTGTCTATGCTCCGGTCACTTGGCCAGGTAGTTTAAACAATGTGGAAATAATACAGATGTATAGAAAATTGAATGCAGAAAAGGCATTCATTTTCTCCCTTCCCCTCGTGGCTCCTGGGAGGCGGGTGGCTGTGGGGGAGCCTGCAGCCTGCCCGTGCATGAAAATTTGAATGGCTGGCTTGGTTGTCTTCCTGGATGATAAAACCTTCTCTCCATGACTTGTTAAATCTGTCAGGTTTCTAGTGAAGTGTTGCATTGAGAAGAGAGGAAAAAAAAAAAGGCAGTGGAAGATGGGGAAGGGCGTAAAGAGAAGGCCAGGGAAGCGCCTGTCTGGCTGCTGCCAGCTGAGACCCGCCAGAAGCACCTGGGGCTCTCGGGTCCCCGCTGCTGCGGCTCTGACATCTGCCTGGGGCCAAGTGGGGCGAGGGTGTGGTGGGAGGAGAGCGCCCAGGGCTGCAGTCCCAACGGGGTGTCCGGGACCCCTTGTACAATCTGTTGCCTTGGAATGGTTCCTCCTGGCTGCTCCAGACCAGAGTGAAAGCCCGTATCTGGGTCTCTCTTGCCCTCAGGGCTGCGCTGTTAAGACTTTTGGGTCATAATGTATCAAGAGCACAGCAAACAGTATGAAAGATCATTCTCTTTTCTGCTGCCTGTTGTTGCACCTGAATATGCTGGCCCTTTGCTGTTGCGTCAGTCTGACTGCCTCAACTGGCCACAACACACATTGGGTTTCTCAGTTCTCAATGTATTAATGAGATTCCTCAAATCCAGGAATTCTTGCGCATATAATTGCAGTTACACTGCAGAATTTGCGCTGTGGTTTTATGGACCCCTTAGAAGCAGATGTGGCAGGAGTAAGACTCATCTGTTGTTGCTCCTGTTACAACCCCCCCAAAATAGGAGCTGTTCTCAAGAGTCATCTTGCACCCTGTCACCCAAAATGTTTCTGTCTGCCATTTTTTTGCCGGTGCAGAATGTCTCTGTATTAGTAATGGACTTGGCACAGGATATCATTTCTTGGTAGAGTATGCTAGAAAGAAAACCAACAGATTTATGGATATTCAGCCGGCCATTAAATGGCATGCTAAATCTTGCTGAAGATGACTTTAGGAAGAAGAGGGGAGTAAACAGACTATTGACCCATTGGCAGTCATAATTACTCTCTGCGAGAAGGGTTCTCCATGCCTTCCAGCTAGAGATGAAGGCCATCTGGGCTGAGGGAAAGTTTGCAGACTAATGCAAAGAAATATTTGGGTAAATGGAAATACATGTGTAGCACCCAATATTTACTGTCTTTTTTTTTGACATGCTTTATATCTTGAGGTGCAGGAAACTATAGTTTCTTTTGAAGAAGCTGTTCTGGAGTAATTTTGTTCTCTCACTTGTTAACGTTCTGTAGGCTTCCAAACTTAATTTCTTTAATTAAAATAGAGTGCATATTAGGGACAGAACCACAAAATTTTGTTTTGAAGGGGTAATGCTGCATGGATTTGCCAAGCTGAAAGCAGGGAGACAAGAAGTGTTTCACCTGGCAGCTGTGGGGGAAGGGCAAAAATTCACCTCTCATATAGCTGGATCTATGGTGTTGAGTGTATGTAAAGCAACAAAGAACTGAACCTTAAAAAAAATACAATTTCAGTAAGGATCATCTCATACACAGTGGATACGTCATGAAAATTTTGAGGTCCCCATCTGAATATGGCTCTAGTGGGTTTCCTCTTAGTTTTTCCAGGTCTGTCATTTGCAAAAATTGTTCCTCTGTTAACCTGCCTACCTCCTGGCTGCAAATTAGACAGACAGACAGACACATATACACACACAAAACCAAACATACATCTTTTTCAGGCAAAACAAATCAAAGTGTGAAGAGAAAAATCTGCCACTTCCCATTTATTTTTATAGTTATGTACATTAAACCCATGTAATTAATAATGTCTGCGTACTGGTTCTTTTTTTAATATGTAACCATAGCACTTTAATCCTTGCCTGAGTTTTTTGCATCCAGCCATGCATTTACTATTTATTTAATTCAGTATTTTAGGAAATATTGTGTGAAGAAGAACAAAGAGCAGCTGAAGAAGAGGCTGTTGTTGAGCTGTCAGGGTCATTTACAGGGTCACTAGAACAAAAGTCTGAGATTCCTCCTACAAATCGATGGGGACCTGTGGTTGGTGTAAAGGACTGAAGCCCTGGCTCCGTACACACCTGGCTTTTATGTCTCTTTTCCAAATTTGGATCCTGGCCTACGTTTTGCAAAATTCCCTTGTGGAATCTGAAGCAACAGCCTGCTTTGAACACTGAATCTAAGTATTTAAAAATAAATAAAGTCTGTAGCTACTCTTCTAAACCTATATTTAGGTACCTGAACAAGTGACCTGATTTCTGAAGCACTGAAGTCAAACTCTGAATTAAGGTTTTTGCTGACATCTGTGGGAGTTGTTATGTGTAAGAACTTCAGAAAATCATGTCATTCATTTTGCAGTTCTGAATTTGGAGTAGGAGTCTGATTCTGTGCTCTTAATTTTTGAAATCTGAGTGTGCTTGTGGTCTATGTTCAGGTCTGACTTGGTTTGGAGATTGGATCCAAGTTTAAAAATTAGTTTGCAGAAAGCTGAAAAAAAACGCCAGCAACACTACCTTTGCTATCTTTTTAAGGGAAAAAGACCTTAGAAGTATAATTTGTCAAGACAATAGGAGGTTAGGTTACATGTTGGCTAAGGGAAAGAAATGCAGGACACCTCACAGTCGGCCCCTTTCTCTGCCTAGCCAAGGTATAGGTCTCAGGATTTTACATCCTGTTTCTTTTTGGGGCTTTCTCCTGTGTTTCCCATCTCCAGTGTTACTTTACACAGGGCAAAAGCAGAGAGGAGATCTTGTACGCCAGTGAAGCCCTGTGAGATGTTAACTTACTTCAGGCAACACAGAAACCACTCCAATACAAGCATCCCAGCTGTCATGTGTCATTGTCCCACCAGGGACAAACCCAACTCTGATGGCTTGCTGGCCCACTGGTCTGCAGCCATCCTGCCGTAGCTCAGGATTGTGGCTTCAGTCACAAATCTGCCTTGAGCCTCCTGCCTGCTGGCCCTACCTAGTACCCAGCTTTGCCTTGGACTGCCTGCTGGATCAACACTCAGATCTCCTTCACTGCAACCTCAGGTGCTAAACATGAGGGCAGTGGGTCCATGTCCTGGTCACTCTAGTGGTAGATACCATCTCTGATGTGTGTGACCGGTGGGTATTTGTTCAGAAGGGTGTGACATATAGGCATGTAAGGAAGGAAAACAGAGAGTGAGGTTACTGTCAAAAAAATTGATGCTTTTCCTTGTTTTTAATTTAGTACTTTTACACCACATTTATTTAGGTGAGAGGGCTGTGAAGAGCTATTTGGAACAGAAAGAGTTACTGCAGCTTAGCAAGTCAGCTCTCTGTTTATGTGCAACTGTCAAGGCAAATGTGATGGTGGTTTAAAACTAATGAATTTTACTTAAGTAGTGTGCTCAAGGTTCAATTACCAAGGTTCATCCTGTGAACTAAGACAACAATTTAGTCCATTTTTCTCCTTAGTGCTCAATATCAATACATTCTCTGCTTGCTCATCTGTTGCTGATACATGACAGGTTAAGCCAAGAAACTTCCCTAACTAATGATGTGAGTTGCAAGAGCTTGTACTAACAAACAGAGACCAGGAATTCAAATGTTGTAACAACTCATATCCTCTGTGGATTAATGTGGCCAGGGGACATGAACAGGCATCCACTGGAGGGCTGTGTGTGCGTCCAGGTGTAGGTTACTGTATTTCCTATCTTCATCAGTTATGAACTTGACAATATTGATCAAACTTATTAACTTTCTCACCTCTTTTACTATCATACTTATTTGGGTTGTGTGTGCTTTGGCCCATGGAAGGTCTGTTGTCTTCAAATAATGCTGTTTGCCCTGGCCTCAGCTGCATCTTTAGATAATATTATAAAGTGATGATTACCACTGACTGACGGGAGGATTCTTGTTCCATATGTGTAGCTATGTAAAACTGCATGTGCTGCCATATAGAAAAAGGCTAGGGCCTGTTCATGTTCTGATAAAGAGTGCACTTGAACTTCAGTTGGGACTTAGTATAGCCCTGCTTTAGAGATTTACAGGAATTTAATCAGAGCATGAGGAAGTTTATCCTAGAAACCCCAATTAATCCTTCTGCCTGGAGCCCATTGAGACCTCTCCAGTTATTTCAGGGGTGCCTGGTAGTCTGTCAGTGACTTCAGTGGGAGCTCGTCCCCACTCTTCAGCTTCAAAGAAGAACCCAAAACAGCTGAAATGTGGGAATGTCCTTTAAAATCTGCTTCGAGATCTTCCTCAGTTATCAAACAAGTATCTTCACTACTGTGAGTGCTGTAATTCTTGATCATTGGAGTGTGTTGCCACCTCTAATAAACAATTTAGTAGTTGTATTAGCTTTATATGTCTTCCTTATTTTTTTCCATAGAAGACTTCTAGCCATGTGAAAGTGAACTACTTCACCTTTAGTGATGATGCACTGGTCAAATACCATGCACATATGTATTGAATAGTGAAATCAAAATAATCAAAATAGACAGTATTAACGTCTCCAATACTTTAACTATGTCCTTGTTAAAGCTGACAAACCTGGGCAGGACATATTGTAACATGCAGTCTGATCACATTTGGAGAACTGATGTTTGTGTTTCTCTCCTGACTCTACCCTCATCCCACGGGAGGTGAGCAGCTGATGCAAACACTTGGAGCCCTGGATCCAAATCCATTTATTCATGAGAGGCTGTTCTTCTGCTTGCCCATCCTTTCCAAGGTGGTGATTATATCATTCACTTTGCATACTGAAACACTGCTTTTGTAAAAAAGTGCATATAATTCAAGTATTGAATAGAGTAGATGCTCTAGCTAGCACGTTATATGAGCTAGAATTTACATGTGGTTGATATGTAGGAAAATAATCTCTAGGAATAGAAAAAAGAGGAAGACAAGGTTTTGTCTTATCTACTAAACTGAACAGAATATGTCCTCTAGGGCATGATACTTGAGGGCAAGTACCATAGCAGAATTTGTATCCACATGACTTCAGGAAGTTGTTAGGAAAAATCTATCTTGACAGTCTCACTTCTGTCTCTTTTAGACATATTTCTTCCACTAATTAATACATAACCCTTTGTCTTTTTTGTCTCTGTTTCCTGTGAGCAACTGAAGTTAACTAAATTCTTCTTTGAAGAGGAGGATGGATTTACTATCTATTTTTCTTACATTAAGAACAGCCAAAAAGCCCCTCTTCTGGCATCAAGGAACCTATGCTTTCATGAATAGTAATCAGTAAGTTTCTCTTTGTCTTGGTTTCAGCTGGGATAGAGTTAATTTTCTTCCTAGTAGCTGGCATAGTGCTGTGTTTTGGATTTAGTATGAGAATAGTACTGATAACACACTGATGTTTTAGTTGTTGCTTGGTAGTGCTTGTCCTAGTCTCGGACTTTTTCTTTCAGCTTCCCATGCTCTGCCAGGTGCACAAGAAGCTGGGAGGGGGAACAGCCAAGATAGTTGATCCAAACTGGCCAAAGGGCTATTCCATACCATATGGCCTCATGCTCAGTATAGAAACTGGGGGGAGTTGGCCGGGGGGCAGCGATCGCTGCTTGGGGATGGGCTGGGTGTCGGTTGGTGGGTGGTGAATGGTTGTATCATTTGTATTTTTCCCTCCCTGTGTTTTGTTTCTCTCTCTTTCATTTGGTTTGGGTTTTTTTATTACAATTATTATTATTATTGTTGTTATTATTATTTTATTTCAATTATTAAACTGTTCTTATCTCAACCCACAAGTTTTCTTACTTTTACCCTTCCAAGTCTCTCCCCATCCCCACCAGGGGGGGGAGGGTGAGTGAGCGGCTGTGTGGTGCTCAGTTGCCAATAGGGGCTAAACCACAACACTCTTATTTTTAAGTACACATCTTCCACCCACCCAATTTTTAATAACAAATGCAATGAAGAAAATAGTCAGTCCTGGAAAAAGGTGAGTCCTGTCACTGTTATGGACTTATCAATTCTTTGAAATTAAAGGTGTCTTTGTAGTTGGCCCAAGAATAGGAATGTAATTTCATTCCAGTGTGGATTGATTACAGAATTTTTTCATAATTATTTTCCCTTGTAAATGACATTCAGGTTTATGGCTGATGGACAAGGATGTTAAAAATGTTATATCAAAGTTGCGTTTTAATAGATTCATTTGCTTTCAACAAAGAAAATATTTTTGTGGGGAAGTTCTGAGTTTTCCCAAATAATTCTAGCACATACAATTTGAAAACAACAAAACCCATTAATAGTTCCAATACTAGAAGTGTAATTGTTCTTTCTCCTACAAAACGTTAAATTGGTTGTTTGACAGCCCCATTATCTCCATAGCTTGGGTTCCCAAGTTGATTTGTCCCTTACTGCATTTCAGTGGTTATTTTTTTTGCAATAATACATTACAGGATTTCAATAAGAGGAAAAATAATTTTGCATCTGAGAGATGTTGTCCAGTTGTGGAATCAGTAGTAGAAAGAAAAGTAGGAAAATTTAGTTCCATAATTTTATAATCAAGATATTCTGTGGGAACCGCTCTCCATGATCTTTTCAGTTTTGAGTGAAGAATTTATGTGTTTTGTTTAAGGATAAAATGTTCTGGGTTTGTATTTTTTGCAAAGTTGCTGAGTTCTGTGGGATGTGCATGGAAAAACATGTTCTACTTACCTGGCTTGTAACTTCTACTTGGAGCCAATAGGTGAAAAAAAAGCAGAACTACAATTTTACACCATAATTATCAGCAAGAAAATGCAGAACATGGTTCAAAGATCCCAGTGGAAGAACAGGAAATCAAAGTATCAAGGTTTTTTCAATTTCTGTTTTCTATTTGGCAAAACTGAGTATGTCATATTTCATGCCTAAAATTGTCTTTCACCACTACCTATATGTGCCCAAATACAGACTAATATAAATATATATATGTATGCAAACACTTATATATGTATACAATGGATGTGCCTGAGTATTCAACAGTTTAATACGGAAAATAATTACTTCTGGGTAATGGGAGTGAGTCACTAAAAGCTTAAGCTTAAAGTCATTGACTCCTCAATTTTCTCAGTCTTATATTTTATTATCCTTATAGGTTCTGGACAGAGAAAAGATAAAGAGAGTCTATATTTTTTCTGCAGTGGATCACCTTTGCTGTATTGTTGACTGTTCATTGCTGGAATTTTAAGAAAGGCAGTATACAATATAAGAGGACCTCCTAAAATCCACATTCTCTTGTCTGCTCTCTGCATAATTCAGCACTCTCCATATTGGAACTTTCATGTGTAATTCTTTCTAAATTTACACTTATTACACCAAGTGATTTTTTACCATGGAATTTGATCAGCAAAAAAGGGAAGGTTGAAATTCAGCAACTACAATGTCCAAGGACCCACCTCTCCACCTGCTCAAGAATGGACATATTTTTGTAGGTTTTCTTTCGATACATTTTGAAACTATTTTTCATGTGACTTGAACTGGAATTTGGGGATGAAGTTACACACATTTTAATTTTTGTACAAAGCTGTGAAGAAAGCGAAATATTTTTGTTCATATGACTGAAAAAAAATTAATGAGGGAAGGTTATATGTCTTGAGAAACTTGGCTAAGTGGAAAAGATAGTGTTTAAAACTAAGTAAAAGAAATTTTTAGTTACTTCTAAATGTAAGATTTTTTGTATATCTGTGGTTGAGCTATTTCAACTCTTCCTTGAAAACTAAGTTCAGACATTCCTGACAAAAATAGAAAACTTGGGCTGAACTAAAAATGAAACTCTATAAAATACCTTAGTTCAGGACTTAAATTACCAAGAGGTTCACCCAAAGGCTGACAGTTTGTTGGTTTGCAAGTTTTTGCTTTGGCTTGATTTGAGAATGAAGTGTTTGCATAACTTTACTTGCAATATTGTTTTAACCTGAACAGTGCAATCTCTAGGTCAACTGTGTTCCCACAGACAGGAGGATGGGAGCTTAAACATTTTTAAAATTATTATTCACAAAAAAGGCCTTATCAAATGTTTCAATCATTCACAAACTCATATTAAATTCAGATACTAGTGTCCACATAAGAAGGAAGAAAAAAAATTTTTTTGAATTTTAAGTTTGTGTTTAGAAAAAAGAGATATTTTTAAAAGGCTACACAGATTTAATTACAAGTGCAATGAAACATTTATTTTCTATTCCAGTAAAATATTCCAGTCTGCCCATCCTTAAACTTAAAAAAAAAAAATATTCTCCAGTAAGGGGAAACTTTTCATTCTTAGGAACGCAAACACTTTTTTTCCCCAGATTGTCAGTGAGACAAAACCAATTTTTTTCCACAGCCTTAATTATTAACTGTAGAGCAAAAATGATGAAAATGGAATTTATTTATGCAGATGAATGTGTGGTTACTTATTAATATAGGTAAATGTGTAGTTAAAATTAATATTTTTGTTAATTTAAAAAAATATTATTGAAAACATTCCACTATTGGAATCAAAACAAAAATGGGTTATTTTTAGTAAAACATATTTGTCAAGAAATATAAGTGAACTTTACTCTGAGCAGTGAAGGTAGAAGGATGTTCCTAACCTTTTCTAACCTTTGCATCTTCTTAGGCTGCGTCTGCTCCTGGGCCCGCCGGCATGAAAGAGGACCCTGTCTGGACTGTGGCTCTGCACTCCGGGTGCAGCATTCCCACCACGCCGCTCCTTCGGCACAGCGCTGTGGCTGACAAGCGTGGCTTCTCTGCAGCTGCTCTTAGTTGTGTTTCCATCAGTTTTAGTGGCTGGCTGATTTCTTTCTTGCTCCAAGAGGGGTCTTTCTGCAGGAGGGGCTATAGCATCTTTGTGGAAAAGGTTATCTTTCTTTTATGATAAGTCCTTTTTGATCTTTTCTCAGGCGTGCAGCTGAATGGACATTAAATCACATTCTCTTCATGTGGCAAGTTCAGTTATTTGTGGGTGTAAGGCCATTTACTCACAGTTACTGTACATACCTGACCAGTCACGAATTTCTTTAAACTGGGAACTGAAAAGATTATTTCCAATGACTTGAGTTAAAGCCTTTCCACACCTGGTTATAGACTTATTAATGATTTGTTATTTCTCAGTCATCTTTTTGGGACTAATGTTGCTTTTTGATGTTTGCTTTAATCTTCCAGTATAAACAATCACACTGAAATCTCATAAACCAAACCCCAGAACAGCTAGTATGACATTTGATCTTCTTAGATAAGGGGAGCACAAATGCAGTTGGCTTTATTTACATGTGTATAATTTAAAACTTCTAAGAGATAATTAAACTGCCTTGTTTCATTTGTTTCAGTTAAAAACACAAAACAAGGATATTTATCCAAAATTTAAAATACCTTACTGCTGCTTGTGGAACATTGGGTTGTGGCTGAATTGTGTGTTGCTTAATCAGACTGGATCTGAAGACTGAAAAAAAAAAAACCAATGTTCTTTTTAAGAACTGGAAAGGACTCCACCTCATTCTGGTTTTAGCACACTTCCCATTTTTACTCCAGGCTTATCTCAGTAAATGAGCACATAGTTCAAATTACAGTTTCAGGAAAAATATTTGAAATCTTTCTTAGAGCTCAGACTTAGAGCCCTAAAAATTCCGATCTTGGGTCTTGAGATAGAAACACGGATTGCCAAATTGTCCAATAAAATTGAATTTGGACCCTTAATTATCATCTATTCTTAATCCAAATGTCTGTCTGTCCTCCAGTGTCAATAGTGGATTTCCACCAAACAATTCTGGGGTTTTTTTTTGGATGTCCTGATATTTTCTTTTCATTTTGCTGAGTTTCATTGGGATTTCTAAAACATAAATCAAGGTTTAATACTAGAAGTGGAGCCTCCTTGGAATATTTATAGGAATGCAAATTTTGCTAGAGTGTAACCAGAACTTTTATGAAAAGGGGCTATCAAGGGGACAAAAGTGAAAATGTATGAACACAGGAGACTTCAAAGTCAACAAAAAAGTGAGGGAGATGATAAGAAGCAGGAAAATATGCACCTGGAAATTGCAAAGGAGGTAGATTTTGTGCTATGGTACATTTCAGCTATATCCAGTGTTTTAGCAGTCAAGGTAGAGGAACGTTCACTCTGTCCTATGTTTGCCTGCTCAGAACTTCTCAAAATACTTGATTTTGTCATAACATTTTTTAGCAGTTAATTAATATGAAAATGTTTTCTTCTAACTGTGGGGGAGGTCTTACCAGGATATTGTTTGCTCTTTCAGAGCTATACATGAATAGTCATTACTTTTCTAAATAAAGTGCATGTGTTTCTTCTCTCATGGTTTTGATGGGTCAGGAGCAAGCATGGGTAAAAGAGGCATAAACTTCACAAGAAAGCAAAACTATGAGTTTCAGAAATAAGATACTTTTTGTTTTAGCAGATATTAGACTACTTGTAAAATCTCAGTGAACTTGCACATGTAAATAGTGCTGAGGTTTTGCACACATGTATGGAATTACTTAAAGGCTTATTTGCTTATTCAGGAAAGTTTTCCCACAGCTGGAAATGCTTCAGGGCAATGTGAGCTGTGTAGCTGCTGAGTGCTGGGGACTATTTCCAGAAATATGATGTCCCAGAGATTATCACATAACAAAGCAGATGAAGTGAGCTTTCAGGAAGGTTTGTATGATAGTACACTTAAGGACATCTTTAGAAGGCTAAATCATCACCTTTTCATTTCACAGAAAGCAGTTGAAAAAGAATAATACCTTCTTTTTCCATCTGATGGGGAGACAGGGAGTCCTTTTTCACCATTTCTGTTTTACCCAAGGCAAACGCATTAATCCCTGTTGAATGCAGGACTCCAGCAGCAGCGTAGCAACACTGCATTACAAGAAGAAGGACCCTTGCCCACAGGAGGAAGAAGCCTTACAGGGCTATGTGCTGTGTGCACCTTGAGGTGTTCGAAAGTCAGATGCCTAGTCTAAGCAGATGCAAAAAGAGGCTATGCTGAATCACTATCTAGAGATAGCCACTTCTCTTCATTGCTTGCAGCAATAGTCAAAATGACTGGCTAAGATGCAAAGGCTTTCAAATGACTAAAATTAACGGAGGTGAATCCCAGCCAAATGCTGCTGTTTAGTACAAATGTACAAAGGTGATATTTTGTTGTTTTTTTTTTTTTAATGCAGCTTCACCAAGCCTTTTTTGTCTGTTTCATTGGCTGTGGTTGGTTTTCTGGTTGTTGTTTTTTTGTTTGTTTGGTTGTTTTTTTGTGTGTGCCAAACACAGCTGAATGCAAGGAAATGGAAGGAAGTTCTGTAAAGAACCCAGTAGGAAATAATGCTGAGGAGTTCTATAATACATACTTGGGTGTTAATGAATGATGGAGGAGAATGCTGCTGACCAGAACTTTTGGCTTACTGCTGATCTTTAGTCATTGCTGAAGGCTAAGGAGCAAAATCTGAGATTTCCTTTAAAACGGTCAGTGCTCCAGGTTGTTAGCAAGAGGTGGAGAATAGCATAGAAGGAGAAAATTACAACAAAACATGCCTCAATGTGTGAATACAGAATGCATTACAACAAGCCAATGATGACTATATGCCCCATGCTGGGAATCAGGCATGCCAAGGGGTATGATGGATTAGGTCTCTAGTGATCTATTGAGAAGGTCAATGTCTGGAGAATGTGACACCACCTATATAATTCTGACAGATGAAAAGGTGAAAGAATACAAAAGCAAATGCTTTTATGGGATGAAAAAAAATCCCTAACAATTAAGCAAAGTACTTGTATTTGTTAGTATAATTTATTTTTTGATTTATCTATATCTGATTGCTATGTTAAAAGTGTAAGTATTTCTCATTATGTATAATATTGATTCTTTGATGAAATGCAGATAATAATGGACTTATATGTGCCTTTACCTTGTAAATTCTTCAGAAATTATGAACATGAGACAAAATCTAAAATGAAGGTAATGAATTATTATTTTCCTATAATTATCTGATGATTATTTTATTAATCTCTAACCTAATAAATTATAAATTCAAAATTTTATTTTTTTTAAGTATTTTTCAGACATGTTTATCATATCCTTATCCTGGGTACACTGTCCATTGCACACATGCCCCTGAGTTTGAGAACAAATAATCAAACTTGCCAGGTGCTAGTGGAAGTGCCCCATGCATTGTAATGGGGAGGATCAGCTGGGAGACCATGGCCATTGGAGGGAGTGATCTGGGCAGGGATATTGCCTTTCCCTGCCCTTCATCATGCTGCTGCAAAATTAATTCCACTGGCTTGTCATTTTATTCCCTCCCATCCCCTCATCATCCCACTGCTGGCTTTTCTTTTTATATCACATCAAATGTGAAGCACTTGACTTCACCTTGAAGGCCCTTCAGAGCTGCACCTTCCTTACAGATCATCTATAATTCACAGAAAGTGTCATCTCTCAGCCCTGATAGGTCACTGATGCCAGCTTCAACATTCACTTGTTAACATTTCAAACAAGCACTTTCATGTCTTCTCTCATGCTGCCTCTGAGGAGCTTGCTGCACACCTCCGTGAAGCTGCCTCATTACCCTCCATCAGACACTGCTGAAAGCTCTCCCTGGCCAGGGTGCCTGTGACAGTCTCCAGACAATGAGGCTGCTGCCAGGCAGAGCCTGTTGTTAGCTCTACTGCCCACCCTGTGTCTCATCATTCCCATCTCTTCCCTAGCTGGTCGTCTCTTCTCTCATGTTGCTAGATTTTTGTTCTTTTTTCCCCCCCCTGACCTTGTACAGAGGCCAAACAAAAATGGGGTCTTTGTCCATGACTCCTAAGCACTGTCATGACAGTAGCTTGTAAGAATAGAAATGTGACTATTACTCACGAGCTTAGTTATTTGTGACCTTATGGCAGAAAGACTTGATTCAGTACAGAATTTGTCAAACACAGAGAATTTGTTCGATAAGATGTATTTTTGTCCCACTGACTTCAAATGGAGAGTGCGTACATTAATTTTAAGCATGTGGTTCAGTATCTGGCTGAATCAGGCTGTTAAACAAGCTGCAATTTTGGTGTGATCAGCCATGTTGTCTTTGCATTGGCACATGCAGGTCCTTCACTGCCACCCTTGCTCTTTCAGCTGCGTGCAGACACTTCATGGGAACGCCATAGACACAGCAGCAATTAACCATACAAGTAGGAAAGGTACGGAAGGCTCTGTTCTAGGGCTGGTGCTTGGCAAGGAGGTCATGTCTTCCATTCAGGGTTAATTACAAATAACCTCTGTTTTTGTGTAGCTACATCTATGCACACGTGAATAGAATTAAAAGGAAGGGGAAAGTGATATGTGGAGATCAAAGGAAGGCTGGAGGCCTGGAGAATGAAAATTATCTAGCACCTCTAAATATGCTCAGGCAGCCCATCATGTTACAGAACAAGAGCACATTTGTCTTCTGACAGACCAGCATGACCTCTGTGTTTTACTCTATGTACCAAATGCTGGAACAGACTCTAGAAGAGGAGAAAATGTGTTCTGTACAGCAGGGCTAGGGCAAAAGAGAGCATTATTAGTTCCTTTGAATTTGTGGAATAAAATACTTTGGGAACAATATAGCAGTGCTGGGTGTATTCTGCAGAGATGTAAATAGGCGATAATGGCACTTCATAAATTTCTGTCTTATTTATGGAAGGCCCAACTGACTGTATTTTGGATTTTGTTGTTGTTCAGGGTGGCAATTATGCACTCTGCTCATGTGAGGTTCCTACTTTGGATGCTGCAAAGTATGAATACAGTAAAAGAGTAAAGGAAAATTTAAAAAAATCAAAATGAACAGTATGTGACAGTAACAGTGTTACCAGTAGACACAAGTGAAAATGTGAAATTGCAGCTGTGAAAATACAAAGCTAATCCTCATAGGCCACCATGTGACCAAGGAAGATCCACCATTTTTTATCCATAGGTTCAAAAGATGTCCAGATCCTGAGGGCACTACCAGCCCTGCTGGACCTGCCAATGGGCCCAGAAGCCCCATTTCAGCACAGGTCTGGGCACCAAGTCTTTTCCTGAGCTATATTTTAGGTTAACCTGTGCCTAGTCCTTGTTCCCTGATTGGATGTTGTACCTGCATGATAGGCTTGCCCCCAGCCCTGTGTCTGTCTACATCTCCTTGTCTTGGTTTTAGTTGTTTACACTTTT
>VZTL01075548.1:0-12278 GCA_013400535.1 Scopus umbretta
TATATAAATATATATATATGTATTTGGTGCTCATATCTTTAGATATATCATTTTTCTGCCATTATTCTATTCCTTCATGTTGCACATTAAAGTTTACAGAAATAGAGCGCTGCTGTATGCAGTCTGTAAGGGCAAATTCACAGCCTGAGTTGCTGTGAACATTGTGCAACTTAAGTGTAAATGCAAACCACCCAGGTTTTTTCTGCAGAGCTGAGCATGGTAAGTACAGTCGTTGCATGTTAAGTTTTCACAAATACACTTTTCCTGCTTGAAACCTTATACCGGATTTCCATGCTTCCTGCAGCATGTAGCATTGGGGGAGCAGAGGTGTTGTAATTCTTAATTTAGACTTTAATTCTTAATTTAGGGTACACAGTTTTTTTCCTCAAAGTCCACCATTGCTATAAGGAAATATAAAGCAGTAAGACAAACACAGCGATAGTTTTTCTTAAGTGGTGTCGTGCTAAGTGACCTTACTGATACTGCTAAGAAACTATTGAAAAGGAAGGTGATTATCAGTAGAATAATTTTAATTTCAATTAATAAATTAAATTTTAATTTGTAAGTTAGCTCTGCAACATGGGAAGTTTTGGGGGGTTAATTTGCAGTTGCTGAGGTGTGAAGAGGGAAATTCATACAACTCAAGAGGCACTTGGAAACAGCACTTTTATTTAATGTGAGGCAGTGAAGTTGAGCTCAGTGCTGAGCTCGACATGTGCAAACCTCACTTATAGACTAACCCATACAGTTTGGTCTCTCTCAGGATAAAACCAACACATGGATCCAAGAGTAACATTGCCATAGTTTGTGAATTGGCCAAGAGCATCCAACCTGACAAACGAGTAATTCATGTTATGCATTCAGACATCATTTGCATCTTCCCGTGGGGTGTGCTCCTGCAAGCTGCGTCTCCAGGCTTCATTTCTTTGGCAGGCTAAACCAGGTTTGGAGCATGTATAATTTTTCAGTCCTGAATTTAGTGGGCTTGCAGGCCCTGCAGGTGAGGATGCCTAGGCTGAGGTTGGCCCTGGGGACTCAGCTTTTCCCAGAAGTCAGATGAGGTTACATCCGTGTCATCCTTGAGAGAGGGATCAAATAGTTCATCTCCTTGTCTTGAATTGTGCAGTTAGTTCTAGCTATGCACAAAGAGAGAAGACTAATTGATTTGAGGAATATATTGAGATTCCCTTTAGGTCACTTGGTGTTCAGTTTGTTTAGCCAACTGATTACCCTTACCACCTCAGCTGCTTCAGTGTGTCTTGGAGTCCGTCGGTTAATTTATGGTCTTCCACCAGAGCAAGACACTGGGTTTAGACATCTCTGAGTTCAAAACCAAAGCTCTGCTGGTTGATGTTCATGAGTAGGGAGTAGATAGGGATTATCCAAAGCTCTTCTCAATGAGGGCAAAGGCCTGTTAGGCAAATTAGTCTTTGTGAAACACTACAGCTGAAGAAAAGAGAATGTGCTTGAAAAATCAGCATGATTTTATTCCTGAAATGCAAAATAGATCAGCCTGCATCTGAGTGGGCAAAGGGAGTGAGTGATTTCCAATCACACCACTATTCCTTGCATGCAGCATATTAATGTATACAATTTAATAGCCTGTATTCACTATACAAGATTCTCAAAGCCATGTGCAACTCATCAGCTTAAATCTAAAACCTTTTTACCTTTCATTCTAAAAAAACACACTCTATTTCCCTAAAGAGGGGCTACATCAGTATGACAGCTGTTATTTGGCTGTGGCATGTATGTATTTCTTCTTTTAAGGGCCAAGTGATGGCACAATGTAAAAAAGTCGGGGGGGGTTTGGTATGTCTAAAGTAATCCTCTTTAACCCAGATTGTACACCATAACTTTTATTGATCAAAAAGTCACTTAAGGTGCTAAGCTGGCAGAATTACAATGCAGTTTTAATGCAATTATTATCTGAAGCCTGAACCAGAAATTCCGTTTTCCTGAGCAGCACAAGGTGAAAATGCGGTAATATTTTGATACAACCTTTTCTTCATAGCTTCAGGCCAACTTGTTGGGTTAGATGGTGTTTTGGGCTTTTTCTTTCAGGGATTTCTTTCTTGGGGAGTGCAGAAAAGTGAAGGAGGAAAGAGTCTGCTCTGAAAAGAAGGATATGGGCTAAAGAAAGTTTTAGAAATACCAGTGAAAGACCATTTTTCATGAAATGCTTTAGGTTAGAGAAGCCTTCTGTGCCTTAATGGGGAAGTATCCAGGCATATATACTATATAAAAAATAGATGCAGCTAGACATTAGGTGCTTTATTAGTGTAAAACTAGCTATGAAAAATACTCACACAGTATTTTAACCATATTCCTGATTATTCTTGTTTTCCCCCCCTTTACAATTGCCTCTCTGTGCTCTAAACAAACAACTTTTGGCACAGAAATGCCCGTCTTGAAAGAGGTAAAAGAACACTCCTAGGATGATAAAAGTAACAAAAAATGGCTTAAAGGGCAAAAATGGGGGTTAACAAGAGAGTTTTGAATTCTAGGCATAGCTAGGCACTTGGATAGGCTTGCTTTCTCAAAATCTCCAGAGTTGGAGATTGCAAAACCTTCTCAGCAGGAGTGATTTGGTCCTGCCTTGGAGCACAGGCAGGATCAAAGGTGACCTGTGGCAGCACATTCCTGGATTTTCTTTTGCTCAGCTTTCTAGCATATTTGGACACCTTTAGGTATAGTAACTTAATCAAGTGGATCATCAGCCTTTTCAGGCATCTCCTGCCCAATATTCAGGCTTCAAGACAAGCTGTTATAAAATCTCAACAAGTAAAGGAGGACAGTAGATGTCCCATTAAAGGGACATTGCCTGTTGAGGTTTGGTAGAAATTCATCTTAGAAATTTCAGGCTCTGAGGAATGGCAGATCAGCAGGATGGGCTCAGATCTCTGCATATTTGCTTTGGCTCATCTTCAGAATAAAAAGATCCTTAGGACACCTTTTAGCTCAGCAGCTGGGCTGTATTAAATAGGAAAATGATAAATGAGAGGAGGAGGGGATATACTATTGCTTCTTCCTGTTCTGTTACAAACTATAGTTTAGACGGCTTTCTTTTCAGAGAAGGGTTTTTTTGCAATATTTTTCCACTGCAGAAGTCTCAGGGTAAAGGAATATATATTTTTCCCATGTTGAGGTGAGTGCTGCAAGGTTTCCTTTCTCACAGCAGCGATTTTGAGACAGTTAAAAAATTGCTCAGCTGTTTTTCTGTCAAATTCAAGTTTATCAGGTCTTTAAATATCTGTAGTTTAGTGATTTGAAAAGTGCTTTGTTGTCTACAAAAATTGTCTTCTGTCTTCCTAAATGCTTGGTTACAAAACATTTCCACTTTGGGGAAGAGAACAGCTTAAGACGTCTGCTTCTGTAAGCATACATGATAACTTCCTTGGCTATTTATTAAATATAAATTATTCTAAAACTACCTCTATCAAAGGATATAGGTTCAATAGGCAATAAAGCCTCCCCGTGCAGAATAGACTACTAGCTATACATGTCCTTGTCCATATATCTGTAGGAAGGGAAGAAGTGTGCAAGGAATAAAAGACCATTTTTCCAAGCACCCTACTTATGTCTGGGTGTTTTGCCTGTGCAAGCAACTGGGTTGTCCCATGCACAGCAGAGAGCTTAGGAATATTTTGGACATGCAGGACATGGATGGCTGCCCACCACCACTACAGCAAGTATCTTCCTTCACCCCATTTGCTTACTAGCTGGGATAACGTGTTCCTAATATAACGTGCATGTGTGGGAGGGGAATTAGTAGGCTTGAGCAAACAGCGTCACTTGTAAGGGTGATGACACTGCGGCAGAGAGGTAGGACTTAGTAGACAATGGGTATGTTGGCATCTTTGGCACCTTGGTATGCCCAGCATGTGCCATGACACGTACATGCTCCTTCTCACTGTAGTCAATGCCAAGTTATGGCTGTGCTAATTGCCTTCTGGTGAAGAGCCAGGTAGAAACATCTTTTTTCGTGTGCTGCTTTAGGTATTACTCGGAAGAGCCCACGGACACCGCTGTCAGATCTCCAGGGAGTCAATACCATCAACGAGAGGACCCAGCGGTAAGTCTTTTGCTTTTACGTTGGCGCAACAAGGAAATCTGGGATGGGAAAGCACTGTCTGTTGTTATAAATAACTGTATTAATGTTTCTCCCAGCTTGCTTATTCGTTTTGTCTTCTCTTCATTCTTTCTCTGCTGTGTAATCATATCTAAATATCATTACTTGACTGAACAGCAGGCAGAGAAAGCAACTTTCCTGCATCAAAAGGCAGCAGTTGTAGGTGGTGTGGTGTACAAAGTGGTAAGAAGCTTGCAAAAAAAATTAATGAAAGTGCCAATATCAAGGAAATAAAAAATTACCGATGATTTTTGTGGCGTGAAAAACCCAATGATATGTTTGGGTGCAGAACTGCACACAAGTGGTGTGATGGTGACTCTAGGCACCACTGAATATGGAGGACCTGGAAAGTTATAGAGCTTGAGATGGTACCTTGTCAAATGTTTGCTTGTTTTTAAGGGAAAGAAGCATGTTAACTTCAAAAAAAGTTCTATTTTTACAGTTTTTATGTACAGTTTTATTTTTTAATCCTTCCTTGAAGGTTCTGGCTATTCAAGCAACTACTTAATGAGATCTTTTTGCTTGAGAGGCCGGTCTATGCTTTGAGATGCAGATCTGTGCATCTTCTGCAAAAGGTTTTCCAAATCCATTTCAGAATTAAGTTGCTTGTGAAGCAAAATATCTTCATTTGAAAGGGATATCTGGGTTCTGATCCTTCTCCTTTTCTCCAGCTACTCTTGTGCTATCCCTTTGCAGACCCCAGAAAGTCTGATTATCCAAATACTACCTCTGAAGGGGTACAGTGCCTCTCTGCTTTGCTCTGAGCAGATATGTGTATGTGCTGGGGAAAAACATGATCGGAGCATCCTCAGCTCCTAAAATGACTGCTTGCAGCTGCAGGCATCCAGGTGTAGCTACATGGCTGCTCTGAGTTTCACGAGAAGTCCAGAACAAGTCAAGAGGAGTCTGAGCCTGTCTTCTGAAACGTGTCCATCAAATCCCCTGTAATGGCGCTTGCCATCTCAGTGGGCTTCCCTTCCACACAAAATAAAATATCCTCCAAATGTATTATTTGACCCCATTTTTTCCTGGCTTTAATGCCGAACGGCCAAGACAGAAATAAGACACATGTTGTTCCTTTTCTTCCTAGTGGAGCGAAAGTGGCTTTTATTATCTAGCTTCATTCACCATGTGCCCTCTGAGTGCCATCAAGACTAGAATATCCCTCTTACTCTGAATTTCTTCCCTTTGAGAGTGGTGGGTGGCACCCTTCTGAGGGAGAACTGAATATTCTCATATTGTTACAAGTTGGCTTATTTTCAGTTGTCAGAGAGGATGCGATTTCCATAAAATTGTTGGATGGAATTCATAAATTTGGGCCACTTCTTGGAGAACAAGTCTTATGAGGAGCGGCTGAGGGAACTGGGGTTGTTTAGTTTGGAGAAGAGGAGGCTGAGGGGAGACCTTATCGCTCTCTACAACTTCCTGAAAGGAGGTTGCAATGAGGAGGGTGTTGGTCTTTTTGCCCAAGTAACTAGCGATAGGACGAGAGGTAATGGCCTCAAGTTGCGCCAGGGGAGGTTTAGGTTAGATATTAAGAAAAATGTCTTTACTGAAAGAGTGGTGAGGCATTGGAATAGGCTGCCCAGAGAGGTGGTGGAGTCCCCATCCCTGGAGGTGTTCAAACAACGTGTGGATGTGACACTCCGGGACATGGTTTAGTAGGCATGGTGTTTTGGGTTGACGGTTGGACTAGAATGATCTCCCCTGGCGTGGAAGATGATGCAGCCCTGGTTGTCCTCACATCAGTCTTTCCCATCCCTTCTTTTCTTTCTCCTAATGCTATAGCTACTATGGCTCTAATCTGTTGGGTTACGATGATAGTAGGTACATGGTAACATTTGAGGCAGAGAAGGTTGGTGTCTGCAGAGGTGACATTCACTGTTTCTAGCATCTCTCGTTGCACAGGTTTCCCTAAATGCTATGTAATGTGAAACTTTGTCCCTGTGGAGATCTTCACGCTTAGATAAGAGAAGTTCTGCAGTTTCTCTAGCAAGTCTTCAAATCTGATGCTGGTGCATGAATAACATTTGTGAATTGGGATGGGGCTTTTCTTGACTGTCCAGCTCCACCTTTGTAGGCATGTTAGTGCAGCAGCTTGGGCTGCCAGCATTTTCATAGCCTAAAACATTTCAGTTATCTCAGTGAGGGGCCATTGTAAGGCAGGGAAACTCCTCCTGTCACAGGCAATGAGGGGGATGTATTTATTTACTGTGGAGTTCAGTCTGTGGTTAGCTCTATTTATTTGGCTTAACCCAAGCCAGCATAGTAGACAAGTTGCCTTAAACAGTCAGGATCAAGGGCAGCAACTACTGTGTTTTCTTTCCATCATCCTCAGCAGTTTTATCCTAACAACAGGGTTAGGATAGCCTGTCCTAACTCCTGTGTTCCTCCTGGCATGGTGCCTCAGTAGCACAGTCCATGACCTTTGCTTCTCTTAGGCATCATCAGTGATGGGTCCCCAAATGTCATCTGTGCCCCTTTCTTCTGAAAGCATAAACCCAGTCTCACATAAGATCTCTAAAATCCAGCCTGCACTTTTGGAGTAGGCAGGTGATTTTGATACCTTTCATTGCAGATGATTTTGATGTGAAGAATCATGATTCTGATCAGAAGAGTCATATCACACTTGATAAATGTTGGTATTTCAGTTAAATTGTGCTTGTCAAGCAAGAAAGGGTAAATACAGGGGTGAAGGTTACACATATAGAAGAGAGATTTACTTTAACAGCTTTCCAGCAGATAGACCAGCAAGTGATTTACAGAGCTAAATTAAACAGGAATTTGCTTTCAAAGCCATCTCATGATCAGGCAGTCACTGGTAAGTCTGCATTGTACATCCAACCCACAGGATAGCCCGGGGCTTGCTTCTAAAAGCAAATTTGAGGCATGACATCATGCAGGAAGTCATTGCAGAGGGTTTAGCAAGACCAGCGCTCTCCTCTGATCTCACAGGGAAGCGGACAGGTGGTTTGCACATGCTGTGGGGGGTAACCAGGCTTCAGCAGAGCGTTGGGAAGCTGACATGCCTTGGAAGTGCCTTCACCGGCCATCAAGTAATGAAAGCCATGCCATCGCTAACCAAAACCACTCGAGCTGTCTGTTTCCTGCTGGTTTATGTTCATTGATGAAATTGTATTATGTGCAGTGATGTCTAAGTGGCATGCAGGAAAGTGGGTGTCGATCTTGAAACAGTTGGTCAGGCTTGGTGAGATGATTGCCCTCCCAAGTACCAAAACAGCTGTGTCACCATATGCACGTATGCATCCTATACATATTAAGTGTCCATAATAAACAGAGTTGTTGTTTTGTTTGTTTTTTTTTTTTTAAAAGAACCACATGGGAATTTCTAGGGTTTTCTATTCTCTAGTCTCATTCACAGTCCATATAATCACAGTCGGTCTCAAGCCTGAGAGTGCATTGAAGTTGGCCAGGATTAATGATGGGTTGTAGATCCCAAAAGTGGCCATTGAGGTTTAGTGGTACCTGCCAACTAGTGATTTTTTTTTTCCCCTCCTGCATGTAGGAGGTTTTTGATGGATGGGACCTTAGCTGTAAAGAGAAAGAAGGTGGACAGGAGACATCATGTAGATATTAAAGGCGCCTTCAAATTGAACGGGCTGCTTAAAAAAAGCAGGTCCAGGAGTGCTCAGCCAGGGGTTTACTTTGCTGTGATTCATCCTTTCTTTTAATAGTGGTACATGTCAAAATGCTGATTTAATGGGGCTAGGAAGGAATTTGGACAGTGCTGTGGTAAGGCAGCAAGGCGACTTGCACTCCAGCATCACATTGCTCCACAGATCTGGCTCCAGGCTTTGAGCTGGCTGAATGAACAACTTTACATACTTTATTTTTTAATTTCCTCACGGCACTTGATATTTGTCTTTCCAGGGAAGGTTTAGATTGGATATTAGGAAAAATTTCTTTACTAGAAGAGTGGTGAGGCATTAGAATTGGCTGCCCAGGGAGGTGGTGGAGTCCCCATTCCTGGAGGTGTTCAAAAAACATGTAGATGTGACACTTCAGGACATGGTTTAGTAGGCATGGTGTTGTTGGGTTGATGGTTGGACTAGATGATCTCAGAGGTCTTTTCCAACCTTATTGATTCTATGATTCTTCAAAATCAAGACTTTACAGCAAAGGGCTGCCTTGTTGCTAGACCTCAGAAGTGATCAGTGCCAGAGGTCCCATTTAAACCACCATGTCCTTCAGCGTCCTCATGACCAGAAGACTGGTTCTGCATTGAGTCTCTTCCTGTTCCTTTTCCTACTATCTGAGATAGCTCAGGGGGGTTGCAGACCCCACATCCTTCCTTAGATCACCTTTATTTCATATGATGGTTTCTGCAAGGCTGGTAGAGAATTTAAGGTTTAAAAAAAAACAAAAAAACAAAAAACCCACAACATCAAAACTCCACCACCAAACCAAAAGTATTGTAGTCAGGTGCAGCCCAGGAGAGGCTTTGCATAACCCCAGACACCATAGGAAGGCTCCTCAACTCTGGAAATTGTTTGTCCTGATGTGAAGTTTTGTCAAGTACCTGTTTCCTTTCCTCTGAGGGAGGATTTTGGTTCCTCTTGCCCTTCCCTTCAGTCCTTCTGCAGCCAGGTTAGCGTTTCTGGAGACCAAAGCAGCTCTGCTCCATGGCAGAGAGGACCAAGTTGGGTGAATGATTTGTGATCAGGTCCCAGTAAGTGATTCTGGGCCAACCTGTCAGTCCTGCTGGGACTGGAATCCTTCGTTTGTGGCACATAATTAGTTTATTGCAAATGATATTTGCTTTTTTTTTTCCTAATGAAATGATTGCATGAATTAGAAAAGACAGAGTTGGCACCAGCATAATCTAAAGTTATGACTAATAACAATGGCAAGGCTGATGGCAGAAGTTGGTCTCCTATCCCTCGGACCATCAGGGTATCTGCAGACTGAAGCCTTGCAACTAGGAGAACTGGGAGCTGTTATTCGCCTACTGATAGCTTTGATCCTTTTATGAATATTTGATTTTTAGAAGGTGCTTAATTAGCTGATCACTTCATGTGGTGTCTGGCCTCATAAACTCATCCCATAGGAGTGGATTTACAGTTAGAAGAATAGTGGTGACTCTCATTTTCTACTGATGGATTATTTTATGATCTTATTTTTTATTTTGTGATAGAACCAGGGTCTTTTATGTCTTTCTAACACTGTGCGGTGTTTGTGTTGCAGTGATGCCTATGCAGTTGGCTGGAATGGCCGGATGGGGATGCGGCACAGCAGGCTCGCCAGCCCTGGCACCTTCCTAGACAAAGATGGGATATTCGTCAATGCGACCAACAGCAAGCTGCTGGAGAGGGCCCACGGCATCCTCATGTCAGTGCAAAAGGAGGGGATTTTGGCTTTATTCCTGAAGCATAACGAGCAGCATGGGTAGTTAGAGGAATGTAAATAGCCAGAATATAAAAATTTCAGGGTTCCAAGTAGACTTGGAGATGTTTCACAGTTGGGTCAAAGTGACCCCAGTATGTTTTACACATCTGATTTATTTAACTCTTATCATTCATTTGTAATGACAGATGCAGGGAAGAGAGAGAAGGAATGAATCTGCCAGTCAAACCAGTCTCAAGATATGACAGCAATGTAATGCAGTCACATTTTTTTAACATGATATCAAAGTTTCCATTACAAATTAGGTGGGGAAATTATGTCAATGATTCACACTGCAGCTTCATCAGAAGGTTCAGAGAACATCACCAGGGTGGCTGGAGTTAATACGGGGTATGAGAAAGCAGGAGGGTGGTCAGTTGTTTCACAATGCTGCTCCCTCGCTCTACCCAAATTACGAGCATCCCCATCATTTCCAATGTAACAATTCCCTTTAATTGGATACCTTCCTCTCAAACCTGTGCCACTAAATTTGTAAAACTAGTTTGTAGCATGCAGAAGCAGCCCAATTTCAGTGCAGGTTATAGGAAGCAGCTGCTAAAGGGGATTTGGAAGGGCTTGCTTCATATACTCCTCCATTCTGCAATTGCACACATGGATTAACCTGAGCCATTTATTATCTCCCCAGGCGAAATAAGAACTTCAAAGCCAAACCCAATCTCCCAAAGGTAAGCAAGAAGCAGCATTTTTACCTTGCCGGTCCCTAGGTTAAGACTGTGGGTACAATGATGGGTGTGAGGAAGATCACTTGTGTCTACATCAAGACCTTGGTCAACTCAGCTCTGTTCAGGGCTCTTTAATTTATATAAAAATAAAGGATTTCAGCCCTTATTTGTGCTGGGAGAGTGCTGTATGAGCAGCTGCATCCTCCTTTCTTGGACCTGCTCTGGCTCCTTTTTTCCTTCTCCTGGGAGGAAAATATGTGCTAGTGAAATTTGATAATCAAATCTCTAAACTAAAATGAACGGGTAGGTTATGCAAGAGGGCTGGTACCTGATAGACAACAGACTTGCTTAGTATTCAGTTTCTCTCCATCCTGGCTGCATTTACTATATTTTAAGAGATGCCAAGAGATCTGTTCTATCTAGAAGAATAATGCTTGTTGTGGTCCTTGCTCATGCTGTGTTGATGGTTAGGAACAGAGGACCAGGAGGGGAGCAAACTTAGGCTTACTCCTCAATCTGTGCATGTTGCACCTGGAGAGGCACAGATATAGTTAATCAATGAACTGCTCATTAACAGTGAATAGTTTGTCTGCAGCCCTTAGTGGGTAGGAGAGCCAAATTTCCTGTGGTCAAAGATGCCCTTGGCAAGTCCTTAGAGGAGCTCGGAGGAACATGATCTAGGGGATGTGACTCTGGGCAGATAGAGCAGAGCTACATTTCAAGCTGTCCCTCTATGTTTCCTATTGAGATTAGGCTGGGTGGTGACCTAAGGAAGCCCTGCAAGGGGTATAAAGAGGGATATAGCAGATAGCATGACAATAAGATCTAGTTATTCTTCTATTTATCGAGAACAAATGGAGTCCCTCTTTTTCCACAGCACATGCTAGACGTGAAGTCCCTCAAGCACCTAACCAATCTGACACTGCATGACCGCATTACCAAATCTCTCCTCCATCTCCATAAGAAGAAAAAACCACCCAGCATCAGCGCCCAGTTCCAGGTAATCCTTTGCCTTTGATACAGAGAGGTGAATTAAAAGCAAATACCTGTTCCAGGTCGCCAAGGTGCCTGAGAGAACACTTGGAGGCACAGTCCTGTCCCATCCTCACCACCACTGGGGTTTAAAATTCAGCCGAGAAGGTGGCTTGGGTAAGCTGGGAGCCACATGCAGGTATCTAAATGGTGTAAATGGAGAGAACCAAGAGCAATGGTGGATATCATGGGGGATGATGAGGTAGAGCAAGACAGGACATGAGACTGAGCTGCAGAGCAGAGATGTTGGTGCATCTCTGTCCTCTGGTACCTCACTTTCCAAGCCATTGCATTGTGGAGCTTTCTCCACCAAATCCAGAAACTGCAAAACCCTGAAATACCATTTTTACCGTCTTTTTACTTCCATTCAGCATCTGAAATTCAATCTGTTTTCAAGGCAGCCAGAATGTGAATTTTAATAGAGGCAGAAAGGTCAAAATATTGCTGCAGTATCTCCAGGCAGGCGGAGGAATTCAGAGGATGGATTGATACAGAATTTGTTGTGTTGTCAGCGTTGTGCACCAGCAAGCCATCCCTAGGTATAGCTGCAGTGAAAATAATCTTCCAATATGTACATCAGGGCTTGGAAACTGCTACAAGACACATGCACAAGCAGGTGTTAATATTAGAAAGCATCTTTTCAGTTAAAAATCAGTTTCTAAGCAAGTCTGGCTTGGTTTTAGCTTGTAATTTTGGTGGTTTTTTTGGAGATGTGGGT
Organism: Scopus umbretta; assembly: GCA_013400535.1. Classification (NCBI taxonomy): domain Eukaryota; kingdom Metazoa; phylum Chordata; class Aves; order Pelecaniformes; family Scopidae; genus Scopus; species Scopus umbretta. The sequence continues at coordinate 11,969 of VZTL01075548.1, forward strand.
CATTTTTAAAAAGTCTCCATGCATAGATCTGGGTAAGATTAAGTAATTAAATATACACATGCACACACACATATACATAAAAATCTATGTATATATAATTTACAGAATGCACATCTGTATATACATATATAAAGCTTAGTCTAGTCTAATGGTATGCTGGTTAAAATAAACTTTCACAGAATTTAATTCATACAATACCATGGGGGGGTTGAAACAGGGATGTCTTGGAGTGAAATGCCCTCCCGAAACCTATTCATCCTGTGTGATTAAGACTTTTATATACATTTTTACAGCACATAGAATCATAGAA